>VZTB01006847.1:1133-23027 GCA_013397245.1 Thryothorus ludovicianus | reverse complement strand
AAGAGAGGGAGGAGAGACAGGAGAGAGAGGAGAGAGAGAGAGAGAGAAGGGAGGAGAGAGACAGGAGAGAGAAGAGAGACAAGGGAGAGGAGAGAGAAAAGATCTTTGCAGCTCACCCCTCCAACCTTCTCGAAGTGGGAGGCGTCCCTCTGGAAGTCCGTGAGGCTCCCGTTGAAGTACCAGGTGAAGCTGATGTCCAGCAGGGGATCGTGCTGCACCTGGCAGGGCAGCACCACGCTCTCCCCCACGGTCACATCCATGTTGGAAGGTGCCAAGGTGATCCTGGTTGGCTCTGCAGGGAGCANAGAGAGAGGAGAGAGAGGAGAGAGAGAGACAAAGAGAGAAGGGAGAAGAGAGACAAGAGAGACAAGGGAGAGGGGAGAGAAAAGATCTTTGCAGCTCACCCCTCCAACCTTCTCGAAGTGGGAGGCGTCCCTCTGGAAGTCCGTGAGGCTCCCGTTGAAGTACCAGGTGAAGCTGATGTCCAGGTGGGGATCGTGCTGCACCTGGCAGGGCAGCACCACGCTCTCCCCCACGGTCACATCCATGTTGGAAGGTGCCAAGGTGATCCTGGTTGGCTCTGCAGGGAGCACAGGGATTGGTGATTGGATTTTTCTGCGCTGCTGAGCTGTGCCTGCCACCGATGCCCCGCCACATTCCTGGGATGGGACCAGGGACAGCCATTTCCAAGGATGCAGCAGGACTGGGAGTGCTGCCTGGAGCTCTGCGTCCCTGCATCTCCCAGCAGGAGCTGCTGGGCACTGGGAAGGTGAATTTTGGGCCTGCTGGGTGCAGCCAATGCACTCCCCCAAGCTGAACCCAGGGGCAGGAATTGCCATTGCACAGGTGGGTGGCTCCCAGCAACCCCACTGGTTTTGAGGCAGAGGTGGGAGTAAGGGAAGAAGCTAATAAAGCCCAGAAACTGGAGGAAATCCACTTAAGGAAGAACACACTGGATACCTGGGTCCATACATCACACAGAACATAAATAGTGTCACTAAGAACAGATGTTTGTTATTCCAGAATCACATTAACGGAGGAAAATTTCAGCTACTGTAAATACTGTAACAATAAAATTTAATTCTAGGAATCCTCTGTATATAATTCTATTATTTGTATATAAAGGGACATGAATCATTTAGGAGCACAGGCTGAAAACATGGAGCTGTTAATTCACTGAACAAAATAATTTTGTTTGGACCTATGAGATGTACAGGATATGTAATGCAGTGGGATATTAGACAATTCTGAGTTTGGGAAATCTTCCAGGTATTAGAGTCTTTGAAAAAGAACATTATGAGAAGACATTTTTCAGATGAACTTCACAAACTCCTGGCTCTTTTCATCCAGTATCTCAACCAGCAGCCAGGAATGGATGACTTGGCAGAAGGATCCTTCTGAACAACAATTCTGTGTAAAATTTGCTTTTCAAAGACTGTGTTCTATTGCCCATGGAGTCCCTGAATGCTCCCCCTGCAGCTGGAGTTTCCACCACATCTTTTTCCATAAGCAAACAGTATTTAAACCTCTTTTGGGCAAAACAGATTTTCCACTGGAATATAAAATTACCTTGAAGACTTTTTTTTGATTGACATATTTTTTTCACAACAAATTAAAAACCCCCACGAACTTAAAAGCATAATTGCACTATTTAGTGTTTAGAGAAGTGAGAGGAGGGAGGGAAGTGTTCAGAACTCCCTCACATCTGAGAAATATCTTTGTCAAAGACAGAAAAAAATCCCCTCAGTGTCTTTTCAACCAATAAAAGAGCTATCCTTTTATCTTCATGCATTAAATAAATAACTTCTCATACTCTTTACATTTCACCACATCACTGCAGGCTCCTGAGCCTGCAATTCCAGCCCCAGCCCGTGTCCCAGCTCACCCACCTGTCACCACCAAGCTGGTGGAGCCCCTGGCTGTTCCAAACTGGTTTGTGGCCAGGCACGTGTAGCTGCCAGCATCCCCCTTGGTCACGTTGGCTATCCTCAGTCCTCCATCCTTTAACAGAGTGATCCTAAAAAAACCACCAGGAGATTTTAGAAGTCGCAGCATTTGTGGACAAAATGCTTTAATACTTTACTGTTGTCTCAGAAATATTAAACTGCATTGACAATTAAGGAGAAAATGAGCTCCATGCCAGCTGAAAACAGGATAATTACCAGCCTGGGGTTTGAAAATGTGACCATCCACTGACAATGCACAACAAATCTGAACCCAACCACGCATTACTTTGGACACATCATTTTGGACACCAGCAGAACCAATTTTTTTAAGAGATGTGGGCACATGTATGTGTGTGAATGAGAGAAATCCCACATGAGCTCCATCTTTTTTAGCTGCACCAATTGAAACTGGCACAATTTTCAGGTCTTTTGTGGTTAAGCAATCCTGCACAGCAACTTTGAAATAACTGTGATTACCATGACAACTCCATAGGACTGTTCATGAACTTCCTCTGTGGAAGGACTTGCAGGACAGAAAATTCCCTTCACCCCACACAAGCTCCCTGCATGGAAAACCAGGAATGTGCTTATACAAGATGTGGACAGCAGGAAACCCATGGCACTGACAGAGGAGCAGGAATGTCCCCACAGCAGAGGTGACATCCTAGACAGCAGCACTGGAGGGATGCACAGGTAGGGCTGATCCCTCCCTCCCTGTTTCTTGTCCTCCCCTCTGTTCCACCCACAGGGATTTCTACCCTGAGACAACCTGCAGCAGCAAAATAGCTGAATATAAAAATGTTCACAGTAATTAACAAAAAGGACCCATCTTCCTGATATGGCCAAGTCAAAAGAACTTCAGAGCTTTTCTCTCACACCCCATGAACCCATCTGAGAGGCACCAAGCTGGAGCACAGCTCCTTGGCTGGATGGTGACTTGGAAATGCCCTGAAGTGAGCCTCAGAAAGAGCAGAGCAGCAAACAAACCCCTCCAGGCAAAGCTCTGCTCGGTTTTCAGGGGAAGAGCCAGCTGAAAATGTCACCAAACTTACACTGCCACTTATCTTCCCTCCCTCAGAAGAGCTGGGAGGGTTTTTGTCTGCTCACCTCCACGTGCCTCATTATTAACCTGCTTTACTCACTCCAGAAGGGATGAATTCATCACACACCTCTGCTGCTCTTTGTATTTTCAACACTCCTGAGGTACAATGGTCTCAGCAGATCCCCATCACTCGCCCCAGCTCAGTTCTGGGGTTAAATCCTGCAGGGCTGGGATCAGGATGGGATAAATTCCCAAGTCCCTGACCCCAGGCTGTAGAGAAGGGTGGCTCAGTCTCTTCTGCCAGGTGACAAGGACCAGAGCAATGGCCAGGATTGGATTTTGGGGGAAATTTCTTCACGAAAGTTTTCAGTGACCTTATCCTGCACGCTTTTCTCTGACCCAAACCCATCCCCTAAATGCAAACACAGCAGTGGGAGCCCACCAGGGCTCTGTGATCCCAATGCCCCCACAGCAAAATCCACCTCATCCCCAAAGCCTGCTGGAGGCTCTTTGAAACCCCTGAGAGCAGCAACCTGGGCTCTGCCACAGCTGCACTGCTCCGGGCGAGGAAACAGAATTTTGGGAATCACAAGATAGAAACATACACAACTTTTAAACGCTTTTTTTCTTAATTAGTTCAAATTGCATCTCGTATTTCCTGAAAAAGAGCTGTTTCAGCTCTCAGTGCTGTAGCTGAGCTACTCTTCCTCTGGGCCAGAGTGGTGCAATAATGAAATTAGCAGATGCAAATTACAGGAGATAACAAGTCACCCTGTTAGAACAACAGACAAAAGCATCTTATTGGGGTGAGACAGAGAGCTATAAATAGGCACTTTAATCCATTTATAAGCACAAAGCATCCTGAGGTACCTCAGCTGATGTGGTGGCATTTAAGGCATTTTTTTTTTTTTTCAAGGGAGGATTCGCCTCACCAGTGACTTCCCTGAGGTTCATTAACTTGTTTTGGAAAATTCCTAAGTCATATTTGGCTGCACTTCATGTTAGATGGAACATTTAAAATTAATTAAACCGTGCCATATGGTTTATAGGTATTTTAAATGTGTTAAAGACATGAGTGATACATTTTATAGGTAATTAGAACGACATCAAAAAAAGGCGTTAAAATATCAATTATGGTTACAAGCAAGTGCTGTTGCACTTTCTGGATGAGGCTTCATCTACTTTGATGCAACTTCCTACAGAAAAAATACAAAACCGAAGAAACCCCAAGTGTTGACAAAGCCTAAGATCAAACAAAGGCAAAAGCAGGATCAGGGAATAAACCTGAAAATGTCTATTGTTTAATTAAAACAAATTACTTTTAGAGTGCTCTGAGCTACCTGCAAGCCTGGCTTGCCTAAAATAATTAAACAGAAAGCTTATTAAAACCCAGATATAATTACAAATAATATTTTCCTAGAATTAAGAACAAAAACCAAACAGTCCACCAAGAAAAAAAAATCAATTTGAGAAAAATGTTATAATCGAAATAAAATCTTTACTGGTAAATTAGAAAAAGAGCAAAGCTTCACTTTTTCCAATTACAAAACAGCAAACACAGCTCAGAGCCTATGGAAACCCTAAACCCAAAAATAGCTCTGCCCCTCCTGCTGAAACAGGAGACAAACCACAGCTTTTAGAATTATTTTAGAATTATTCAATATTCACACACGGTGCTGGAACACTGCCAGGGAGAGACCCAGACCTGTGACACACAAAAATAACAACCCAGCCTTAATGGCATTCCCTGCACCTACAGGTGTTTTTTCCAAAACATTTTGCCTAAGGCCAGCAATTTTCCATGGAAATTCCATTTCCACAACCTGCACCCTCGTTCTGACACCCTGGCAAATGGCACAAAAGCTTTTGAGCCCTTTAAAAGGGACCATTTCCAGCTGGAGAGGGATTTAGGACCTGTTTGGTCATCAGATCAAAGCATCATTGACAAACTCAACATCTCTCACTAATTCCTGAGCAAAACTGGGGGAAATTGATGTTTTTTGGAGATTGTTTCTCTCTACAGTCAAATAAAACCCCCTTAACTCACACCCACACCCTGACACTGAGGTCAACAGGACGGGGAGAAGGATTAAACAACTTCAGGACTTTGAGGTTCCTGATTTGAGAGAAATTACACCTCTTTAAATATTTATTTAAAAAATTACACCTCTTTATATATTGATATTCAGAGAGAGAAGACAGAACAGGCCTCAGCACCCACAGAAACTTGGTCATTAATGCCACTGTTACTGACTGCAAACCTGTTCATGTTCCCAAGGAAATGCTTTATTCCTGTTCATGTTCCCAAGGAAATGCTTTATTCCTGAATTATCAGACATCATCGAAGTCAGGAATCACTGCCTGCTTCCTTTGTCACGTTATTCAGCTAAAGAGCACAACTATTTTAGATCCTTATTCAGATGGTGACAAACACAAACACAGTCCTTTTCCAGTTTGTAACACTTCAGTGCAAAGGAACAGGAGAAAAATGGGTCAGAACTGTCCTTTAATGCATCAATCAAATTCCAACTGAATTAAAGCAGATTAATTAACAGGCAAGTCAGCAAAAAATACATCCTATGCAAGCACTGGTAAGTAAATGCATTGCTTTTCACATCACAGCATTTCAAGCTGTAATACAAAATGAATAAAAATATTTAATTCAAATTGCAGGGAAGCAAAAACTAATACCTCTAAGTACAGTGCAATTTTCTATCAGGAATTATTTCTTTCCTCCCTTAATTTGCCATCACTTGGCCACAATGAAAGCTGCTAAAACTGGAGTTTTCCTAAGGGAACTGCACTGGGAAGTCTTTTGGTGAAGTGTTTGCAGCATCTTCTCATCTTTTTCTAGGCTTGGTAAATTTAGAAGCATCTAGGAACAAAGGTGAGTTTGTTTAAAGGTGAAATGCTGCTCTGCATTTTCACAAAAACTTGGTTTTTAACCTTATTCCAGTCTTGAGCCAGGAACTCAAGACCCACTCCAGCCCACAGGCAGTGACTGCCAAGTAGAAACTGAAAATTAAAAGTCATGTACATACATAAAACATTAAGGAAATCTTGGAAGGGGTTATGTCTGGGTTGCAGCTATTTTAGTATTTGTTCTGGTTTTGGTGAGTTAAATCAGCATCAGGAGCATTTAATCTAAGTTAAACATCTAACCCTCCTTTTCTACAGGATAAAAAGACAACAAATTTCATCCATCTGGAGGTGGAGATGTCTCAGGCACCCAATAAATTCAATTCTCATTTTCTGTCTTTCCTTCTGCATGTTATCCTATGCTTTCACTTCTCTCTGCACTCCACTGCTCTTTAATGTTTGGCTCTCTTTATTAAAGATACTCTAGAAAAAAAAAAAAAATCACATACTTTGCAAAATTAACAAGAAACAAGATTGCTTTCTTCAATGCTGAGCGATTTCTCAGCCCAGAGCTCATGAATCCATTTTGAATTATATTTTCTCCCCTCCACAAGACGCACTATATTCAGCTCATTTAATTAAAATTTACTGAGTCATTATCCAAATCTTCTACATACGGCAAAAGCAGCGCCATTTAAAAATAAATTAAGAATACGAGCAACAGTGCCATCAAAATGAAACTCTCTCAGGCTTTACTAAAGCATTGTGGTCAGTTCCTCAGTGAAACCCAAGTTCTCTGATGACAAGGAATTCAAGTGTTTGTGCTTTATCTTTATTATTCAAACAGGAGCTTCCTGAAGACATATCAATTTTAGCCATGCTGCTGCAATTGTAATTAAAATTCAGCTCCTTCTGCCTCCCCACCTCTCCCAGGTGCTGCCCATGCTGGACCTCCCTGGTGGGAGGAACTCATTCCTCCTTCTTGCTGCAATTAAAAAAGAGGAAACCCTCCCCACCAGACTTCTCCACTGGAAAGGGAGCTAATGGCTGAAAAACGTGCTGCTAATTTGAAACCCTTTCCTGGCTCGAAGGAATTTGTAGAACTGCGTGAAATCCACAAATTGCAATTATTCCCAGCAGAGAGTAATGAACTCTGGGGTTTTCTGCAAAAAAAACCCACACTCTGCTCTTCTCTGAAGGAAAGTTTACTTCATTTGGATTAATTCAGGATTACTGCCTTGTTGTTGTGCTTCCTCTGGAAGCCATTTACAGAATGTTGTCAAAAATATACCCAATTCTGGGTCATATTTTGGAATTACCTGCACTTGGCAGAAGTAACAGCTGTAATTTATGTTCATAAACCCAAGCAGGCAGCATCACATTCAAGTCATTTTTGGAAACTGAGTGTTGATTTTCTTCAGTCTGGTACTATCACCTCAAATGAAACTGATACCATTCTACTTTTTACGGAAATGGAATGGGGACAAAAGCCAGGAATTTTTTTAAGTGGACAAAATCAGGAGCCGTGGATTTTTTTGCACGCGCTTTACAAAAGCAGTCACAAAAATAAAAGCGACTGAGAACCATCAAAAGGCAACAAATTTCCCATAAATTTAGAGGTCATTGTTTAATCTAATCCATTACTATTGTTTAATTAAAGGCTCCAAGTATTCAATTAGCAAGCAGTGCTATTTTGAAAGGGATTTTGCTCGCCTGCTTGCAGGCAGGCAGCCAGTGAGGCTGGGGCACCACGTCCAGCTCTGCCACAACAGATGCCCCAACTTCTGCCAAATTGTCACATTTGACAACACTTGACACCAGAACACACGAGAACTCCTGTGAACAAAGAGCCAGGGCAAAGATGACAGTGCCCAAAGCTTCTGGGTACAAGGAGAAGCTCCAGCCTCATGATGGAACAAACAAAGGTCTCCACTGCAGTCCCTCCAGGTTTTGTCTATCTGGGAGCAACTTCTGGGTTTAGAAATTGCAAAAGAAAAGCACAACGTGTTTTTTTTACAGGAACAGGACCAGGAGAATTTTGTCTCATTTAGGAGCAGGTTCCTGATGCAGGTTTCTGTACAAATCAGCACCCAGCCCTGGAGGAGCAGGGACACATTCCTTTCATCACACCACACTGCCATGGCAATCCTCCCTCAAACCCCTCCTGTTTGGTTTCCTCAGTTTCGTGTCTGGCCTTCTGAACTCTCTCTGTCCATGAATTACCCTGCCAAGCCCAGTGTGACACCGGGGTGTTCCCAGGGGAGCACTCACAGTCAGCCTGTCCCCACTGCTCCCAGCAAACACTGTGACATTCCAGGGCTGCTGCTGGGACTGCAGCCTGTGTCTAACTCACACAGAAAGGCTCACCTGGGGCCAGAGTGAGCTCCCAAAAACCAATTCTGGCTCCTCTGAGCGTGCACAGCACTGGAGTGCTGCAGCTGGGATGCCCAGAGTGCCACACTGACTGTACCCCTGCTAAGCCAGACCTGTGCCTATCTTCATCACCCTTCTCCTCCTTTGCTGCCCCAGATCACTCCCCAAAACTCCCAGCCTGTGCAAATACTGAAATGTGGAAGAGAAAGGCTGGAAAGTCAGCAGTGACCAGGGTGGGAGAGATGCAAATCCTCCAGAGCAGAGGTACAGCTCTGCATTGTCTTTATACAATTTAACCAGCACACTCCTGCAGTTTCAGTTCAGGACTAATTCAGTAATGCTTTAATGGGTATTGCTGGAAAAAAAAAACACATTTACATGTTGCTGGAAATCAATAGCTGGGGGCATGTGTGAATCACAAACTCTCCCCTGAGAATTATAATCCCAAAACACATCCACCATACATCCACCATCACCCTATCCCTAATGAATAAACAAACAATGATGACATCTGTTATCCCTGGTAGGATCATGGCTGCTTGAAAAGAACCTGGAAGAGCATTTTCCTTTTCTTTTTTTTCATGTTTTCATCTGCTATTCTTGACCTTCCAATTAACTTTTCTTTCTTTTCTCAGTTATATTATCCCCTGTTAACACACCTCAACTGCCCCTTTGCCAACATTTTCAGAGCATTTTGTTGAAGCCTTTTAGTACTTTTGTACAGGCTTTGCATTCCCAGTTTTCTATCAGTACCTGGTTCTCTTTAAATCAGGCCCAACCCTACATTAAACTGAAAACAGAATCTGACCCTTGACCTTAGAGAAAGCATCACACGTGCACTCCCAGTGCTCTCATACCATCACAACAAAATAAACCAGGCAAAAAACCCCAGGCCAGCCAGACTTCAGAGAGACTTTACAAGTGTTTGGATTCACAGCTGACACTACTGCATAAAACAACACACAAAAGCTTCTTGTGAGATTAAAACAAATAAACCAACGTAACGTGATACCTTTCATTTTCGTGTAGCTGCTCACCTCCCTTCTTCCAGGAACATTTGGCCTTAGGGAAAGCTTTGGGTTTGCACTCAAAATCAACTGTGCTGCCTATCTGAACCTGCATCAGTTTCTTCATTGGACTCTTGGAAAAATCTGGAGCAGAAGCTAAAACAGAAGGGGTAATAATAGTGAAATAAAGCACTTTTAATGGTATTAATGATACTACTATTTAGCACTTACACGAGCACTTCTCAGATTCCAAACATAATTAACACCATTAATTAGTTCAGACAGATCCCTCCTTGGGTAATTAGGCATTTTCTCCTCCTCTTTTTTGTACCTCATCCTGTTACCAAAGGTCTGAGCTGTGCAGGTGAGCACCCAGCAAGGCAAGCACAGCTCACAGCGACCCGAGCTCAGCGAACCCAGGGATGCTCAGCCCAAAGGGATGCTCTGCTGAAGGGAGCAGATTTGTCTGATCAAATCTAATCAATATCACACCAGGAGTGCCACTGAACCTCAGGGAACTGGAAGGTTCCCAGAGTCACATGCCAGTGCATGCCAGATGAGAGGAAATGACAGTGGAGCTCATTCTGAGCGAAGCTCCCATGAACTAACAGTTTGAAAAGGATCAGTAGGAACTGTGAACTTTGGAAGGAAATTCAGTGTTTGAGGAGAGTCAGGCTGAAGGAGCATGTGCTCATCAACACTACAAAGGAAATAAACTGTGTCCCCATGATGCCTTAAGTTTTAGCTTTTATATTTTTTAGATTCTGGGCTGTTTTGGTGGGCAGTTTTACGTTTCATATTCAGAGCTACCGAGCTCTCTGCACAGAGCAGGGACACAAAACAATTCCTGCTCCAGCTCAGCACCAAGGACAACTTTCAGCACAAGAACAAAACCAATGGTGAAGGGAGAAGGAAAACCAAGGAGGATGGAGCTGCATAACCTGGAGCTGGAATTGCACAATTAACTCCAATGTGCAAATGGAGCAGAACTTATCAAAGTGTGAGACCTTGTGACTTAGAGACCATTCTGTGCCCATTTTGGGTTCACCTTGGGTGTGCCCAGCCGGGCTCTGGCACTGCCCAGCTGTGCCCAGTGAGGCCTTTAAATAAATCTCCAATTTATCCTTTTGCTCTGGCTGGGCTCTGCTCCAGCTCAGCCTCCTGAAGGCATCACCCAAACATAGCACTGCTGGAGCTGAGTCTGAGTGCTGGAGGGAGGAACTGCCCAAGTGTGAGCGTGTCAGGCCCTGTTCCCTCACACAAACAGCTGCCAGAGCTTCAGCCCCAGCACAGCATGGCTGAGTGTCACCCCCTGTCCCTGCTCCAGGAGGTTTTTAACCCCATGGTGGCCCTGAGCCCTGCACAGAGGTGGGAGCAGCTGATGGAGCCAGCACCACCTCCACACCACACCAGAGGTTTTAATCCTCCAGCCCAAAGCCCCATCCCTGCTCTTCCCCTCGTGAATAATTTATCCTGTTCTGTTTTAAATGACTGATTGGCCTGAAAATCCTCTGGCAGCAGATGACTCAATTGCTCAGCTCTGCAGATAAAGACATCAGGTTGACAAAAATGTTTTATTTCAGTGACAGCAGCTGAGTGAGTTAAATCTGAGGTGCAATCTGAGGGGGTGTGGAGAGGGATGATGAGGTTTGTGTTTTAGTGAAAAAAGGAACATCTTACCTACAACTCTGAGCTCTGCACTCGAAGAGATGACACCATGTTTATTTTCAGCTATGCACTGGTATCTGCCAGAATCTGTCAGATTTAGATTTGATATTGTAAGTGCACCATTTTCAATTTGGATCCTTCCCTGAATATTAAGAAAAATATCTTTATTGATGATATATTTCCTGGGAAAAATTTAAAATAAGTAAGGAAGAGAAACAAGACAGCATAAACACAATGGATAGGGTAAATGCAAAAGTATAATATTGAAAAACAGTTCTAAAAGAAGTGACACCACTGCATCATGGCACAGCAATGCCGATCAGAGATCAGTGCAGTGTACAAAGCAATTCTTTGAACTTGCCCAGTTGCACCGAGGTCTGGCAATCTCAAATGCCCTTTTATTTCTCCAGAAATACAGACAGAATCCTAGCAGCCCCCTCTGACAGACCTGAGTACCCAAACTGTGCAGATGGCACTGGCATTTCACACTGTTCTGAAGTTTCTCATGTGCCACTTGCTAATGAGCTCCCTCCAAACTGTGCAGAAATCCTCAATCAGCCACTAAAGACACAAACTGGAGTGCCCTGGAGCCAGCACAGCTACTCAAGGATCTGGATCTTCTCAGCTGCTTATTCTTGGAAAGCTCCATTAGAGCAGGGAGTTCCTAATCTGCTTGGTGAGGAAAGGAACCAGGGGGAAAGACAAAACCAAAGGAGCACCAGCTTTGGGAACAACCTTTGGGGAAAACCAGAAAGCAGTGGACAAAAACCCAAACTAGCTGCCCAAAATCATTGTCTAAGGGCTGTTCTTGGGATCTAGACCTGGCTTAGGAGCCCCAGGGCAATCACTCCCTCCCAGCCCCTTGCCAAGGGCAGCACCCACAGCACAGGGTGACTCCAGCACAGCTCAGCTCCTGTCCCAGCTGAGTGCCAGGGGCTCATCCAGACACACAGAAAATGACCCCAGAGAGGAAAAAGCCTGAGCCTCCATGTCTTGGTCTCCTCTGTAGCATCCCAAGCTGCTGCTCTGAGAAAAGATTTGTTCAAGGAGTAGGGGAGAGCTGAGAGGAACAATCCCAGGAGATGTTTGTGCAGGAGACCCAGCACGAGGGATTGTTGCAGTCAAGGAGCAGGGAACTCATCCCTGCACACAGAGAACTCCTCTGGTGCCTCCTCAGTGCTGCTCCTCCAAGAGTTCCTTCACTATTCCCAGAGGAAATCACACTTCTGCCCTGACATCACGCCAAAAGGCTGGACAGCCACACTCCAGGCTGGAGAAATGGGAGACTGAATGATTCCAAGATATTTTTGTACTGCCTGAGGTAAAAAGAGCCCATTACCTCAGTGACTCTGTATGACACAGCAACAATGCTCTTAAATCACCCAGAGGAGGTTTTGTGCTCCCTCATTTAACCTGTCCACAAAACAGCACATTCCTTTTAGCCAGCACGGATGTAAGAAACGCTTTCCAGGGCTCTGCTCATTTTTCAGAACCATGCAGTGAATTCACCTGAGCAGTCCCTCGCTGCCCCAAAAGCCAGTGCTGAGCACAAGGCACTGGCCAAGAGTAAAAGTGCCTGAGTTCACATTCCTGACAGCCTGAACAGAGCTGCTTTCCAACAAAGCAGTGAGATTTAAAACCAATAAATAATGGGTATCAGATCCTGTGCTGCATTTCTGACCTTTCATCTTCTAAGTTCAATCTTTTTTCCCTGCTACCAAATGCTTTACTTTCAATTAATTTACTATGACAACTGCATTAAAGCAAATATCTTTGTTATGTTGCTATATCTTTGTTATGTTTGTATTTCATTCTTTGCAACAGGTAGTGGTGAACCCATGAATCTTCAGGAATTTTGTCAAGAAGTTGGAAAATACTTTCTTACTACCTTTAATGAAATGCCAGCTGCAAATATAGTAAAATAATTCAAGCTCTCCATCCCTTATTTATAGTTCTTTATTGATAACATTATTAAACTTCCTTCTCCAGTCATTCCTTACATGTTCCTTTCTGTGGTTCTATTGTTTTTCAATCTGCTTTTAGCTGGAATATTTCTGTACAGCATAATTTGTCTTTGCAGCTTTTGAGGCTTTAGCAGGATGCTCTCAAAAAAACCCCAAAAACACACCTGGTATCTAAGATTTCTCTTGATTAATACAGGAACTTTTGGATTCTCCTATTTGCATGGATATTGTTAATTTTACACAGCCCCACTTTGCCCCAGCAGGATGTTACCTCTATTGCCAGCTGCTCCCCATTCTTCAGCCACCTGTAGGATGGTTTGGGCTTCCCACTTGCCCTGCAGTCCCAGTACAAGGTGTCCTCCACAGCAACTTCCACATCCTGCAGGCTCTGGACCCAGTGAGGCTTTGCTGCAGATAAAATACACAGCAGGTCACTGCTCCAGCTCGGAACCAAAGGGTTAACTGGCACAGAACTCATCAATTTTCTGCACAGACTGATCTGTACCAACAGAGCCTCCCACTGCTCCTGCTTCAGGCCCCCCGAAGAAACAAATAACTTATTATTCCTCTTACACATTTTTATTATGAGCGCTAAACCAGAAGGAAATTGAGAGCACAGATCACTAAAGCTGGACTAGTGAAACCAATATTAAAGTCACTAATGATTAAACAACATCATTTTGCAATCGAGGCAAATGTAAGAGAAAGACATTAATGGCGAGACTGAAATTAAATAAGTGATGTGGCTAAATCATCAAATTAATGCTGAAGAGAATCCTTTAAGTCCTAAAAAAAAAAATAATGGTATGTCAGCCTTAGTGCTAAATACCATTTAAATTGTTTTCTAATGCAAGGCAGCACTTAACTGGATGAAAACATGGATATATGAGATTGTTTTTGAAAGCAGAAGTCTTGGCATAGAATTTGGGTAATGCAAACCAGTGGAATGAAGTCCATAAAATCGCTATTTTTTAAGCCAAAATTTGATGCAATAATACCATACATCCTTCAGAATTGCCCAAAATACAGTTAAAACTGTAAAGATATTTAAAACATCTGTTACAGCTTTCACAGGAGAAAGCTTACTTAGCAAATAAACATCAATGCATGAAAAACAACAGTAATTTATTTTTTATTCCTTTAGTGCTATTTCATATATCAGTTCAACACTGTTTTATAGGTAATTTGTGAATTTTCTTTGAATTTATTTAATTTACTAGAAAGTTTATAATCTCAGCCTATGCTATTTCTCCAAGAAAAGATAAATTCTGGATATTGCCTATGGAGAAAACAGATGAAAGATCAGGATGAAACTTGGCTGCAAATTCTTAGCTATGGGCATAGAATTTTCCAGAGTCAATTTGCTTATCTTAAGTCAGTAATTCAGGAAAATCTCACAGCACCGTCACATGAAAAAAAACAGGAGAAAACAAGTCCCTGGTGATGCAGGAAAACATTATTTAATACACGAGTTTAGGAAGGTCAGATAAATTCCCACTGAACTTCCCAGCACAATGGAGCTCCACCAGCAATTAACTGAGGCCAGGGAAATTAATGATTTGCCCCTGGGCACGAGGGAAGCGGGCACAGCTGAGAGCTGAACCTTCCCCCTGCCACGGGCACAGCAGCTCTGGGTGAGGGCTGGCACTAATTTCATTTTAAAATGGAAATTTCCTCTCAGTGCCAGGTTGTGCAATGCAGTGAAAAGACCTCAGCAGGACCATGTACAAATCTGTTCTTGTGGAAGGGGTTTGCACCCGTGAAGAGAGAGATCCCACCCGTGTGGAACATCCACTTCCCAAGAGGCAAGAATGTAAATGCAAAAAATTTAAGAGAAATATTTGATAAACATATTCACTGGCCATTACCAACCAATGAACTGAGTTTCAATGAATTGCTGACCAATTAGATTTAAACCTTTTAAGTATCATATACATATAATCTATGTGAATAAAGACTCAGCTATTCTGCATTCTTTATCCATCATCTCTGTTAAAACAGAGCAGGACTTGCCAAGCCCAGCGCTGCCTCTTTTTGTTGAGCCCTGCCTGAGGACACCTGAAGGACTCTGAATAAACAGCTTTATTCCTCTCGAGGTTTAGTCACTGCCAGGCAACCCCAAATTTCTATTTCCACCATCGCAGCCCCATCTGTGCAACTGAAGGAAATCTTGGTAACAAAGCCTCATTTTCCCCTGGAACTACTGCAGAGTTATTGTGAAATTTGGATCTTGCTGAGGACAGAGGAAGGAGTCACTTCTTCCTAAAGCAAGGAACAGCTGAGATTTAAAAAAACATCCTTGCTGAGATTTAAAAAAAAAATAAAAATAGACATTGTCCTGTAAGCTGAGAGGTTGGGGATTAATTTTGAAGAAGTTCACAGTGCAGGGTTTGAGACTGTGACAGGAATCCGTATTTTGGGATAATATTAAGAATTCTTCGGAACTTGCTGTGCAATCTTCATGAAAGATTCATCTGGAGCTCCCCCAGGACGGAATGCTTGCAGGTAAGTGATTTTCTAAAAGCAGGTTAGCTGTCAGCTCCATGGCCAGCCACTTGGAAAAGCACCAGCCTGGATTTTGCTTCAGTTGTTTTAGCCTAAAATATTCCTCGCAGTGCTCACGGTCCCGGAGGCAAGGAGAGAACAAGTGTGTAACTTCAGAAAAAGCATCCCAGGGAGAGGCCTCTCCTCTTTTTTTGGTGGTTGTGATGACCCTTCTCTTCCAGCCAGTTAAGCCTGCAGGAAACAACTGTTGCTCCATTACACTCCAGGCCTCCCCTGTGGGCTGCAAGGGAAGGAAGAACCATTTGTTTCAGGTTTTACAAAATCCTTCGTGACGCTCTGGGCGTTGATGTGAAGGGAGATCAACTGCAGCGATGCTCCTGGGAGCAGTGGCTGGAGAAGTGACACTTTCCAGAGGGATCTGTAAATTATTTGTGGGCTAACCACGCACAATGCACCAAGACATGTATTTTTATGTGTTAGTTCCTTCAGAGTGGGAGAATCCAACAAAAATCTGCTTTTAATTCTGTAGGCCATGGGAACAGAGCGAAGGGAAAGCAGAATTTCAGGGCCATGACTCTTCCAGGGAGTTCCGTGCCCTGCTGGGAGCCAAAGCCTCTTCCAGAACAGGAGTCACACAAAATTTTGCCTTCTCACACTTGCACTTTGACACTTCCACTGTGAAAGCTGGGCTGGAGATCCCTGGAACACCTTCGGGGAGCTCAGCAGCTGGGCCAGAAATGAGAGCAGGAAGAACTTCAGAAAGAAGATTCTTCCAGAAAGAAAGAGCACAAGAGGAAGCAGCTGTGAAGCCAACGGGGGAAAATCCCACCCCAAAAGTGCAACCTGCAGTTTTCCAGGCAGCCTGTCTCCAAGTCAGGCTCTGGCACTCACACTGATGCCTGCAGCAGGGCTGAGCTCTCCTTTCATCTCAGAACTCCAGGCACGAATCCCTCTTGTTCTGCTGAGACAGCTGGGCCCAGAGAAGCAGCTGACACAGCTCTGAAAATGTTCATTTTTTGACCCCCCGTTGGTCAGAACACCCTCAAGCAACAGGTAATTCCAAATCACTGGGAAAAGCTTTAGTGTGTAAAAGAAGCAAAAACTATTTGGGCAGCAAGAAAATGATATTATTAGACAGCATGAGCAACTAAACTCTAGGCTGATCAAACTCAGCAACTCATTAATATTATTTTATCATTTGCAGATTTATGGTTGATGTTTTGATGACATCTCCAAGCACAAGACAGAGCCAAGCCATGAGATAAAACCTTTAAACAGAGACATTCTTCCACATACACAAATAACAAAGTTTCAGTTTGATTTTGCGGATAGATTATTAAAAAAAAAAAAAAACCCAAACAAAATATACCAGTATTTTTTAGTACACTAAAAAAATTATATAGATTCTTATTCCTGGGGGATTTTGTCTTTGTTATCACAGAGCAGCACTGCAAAAGGAGAGCAGCAGAATTTCGTTCTCCCTGTCAAACACTTTACCTTGGTATTGCCCAGCAGGACTTCTGGTATATCAGCATGGGCTAATTAAGAATATATTTTCTTCAATTATACTTTAAATTAATTGCTTTACGTATCTTTACCGTGCTTCCTGTTTAATTGCACCCTAAACCACAAAAATCTAATTGTTTTATCTCCTCTCATTTTTCTCTGCCATGAAACATCTCCGTGGATTCTTTTTTTTTTCCCTGTTATCTTTTTTATGGGAAGCTAAAAGTGATGACAAACGAATGCGCTAATAAAGGGAAAGCAAATTATTTATATATTCAGGTTCTACAGTCAATCAAAGTTGGATAATCTTGTCCTATTTTTAGCACAATCTGAACTGGCATTTAACAAGTGTTGGAACTGTAAAAAGGACAAAAAACTGAACATTTGATGCCAGGCTTTTCTTGATAAAATCCTTCAGCAGGAAAAAGGAAGATTAATCGTCTGTGAGTATTGTAATGAACCCAGAATATTTGGTTTAGAATATCTCTTTTAAATATCAACACCAACTATGGGTTGAGAGCTGTGTTTAAAACACACCATGATTATAATAAAACAGAATAATTTTATTTTTTTCAGGACAAGAGTTACAGACGTGACAGATTTTTAGGAATTCTTGAGAATCTGGCCATGGACAGGAGCGAAGTTGAGCCTGTGTTCAAGGGCTTTGTGGCTTCAAGGCTCATATTCATTATATATCAAACTATTTATGCCCTGGAAAACCTGATTTCCAGATTTTAAACTTCAGTTTCAGCTCATAAAACAAATCAGAATAGGAGTGTTTCACTTCCAGCACAGCAATGAATGTTTCAAGCTTTTGTTTAGGACCAGGTTTATATTACATTTACAAAGAATCCTTAAAGTTTGCAAAGAAAGAAACCCTAATTTTTAGGCACATTAACAATTTTGATCAATATTTTTTCCTCCTAAAGATTTCTTTTTCCACATTATTCCACTCTGACAACTTGAAAAACTTTAACCCCAATCCTCTTCACAGTTTTTTTTTTTGGGTCAGGCAGAAACATGCTTTGTTCTGCCAAGAGGAAAAGGAATGTTGCCACTATTGAAATAGAGACATTTGTACTTTTGTAATCTTTGTATTTTAATATGTTTGATAAGCAGACACACCTTTAACTTCTACTATTAAAGTGTTTTATGAGCAGCCACCATTCCCTAAAAACACCAGATTTGTGGATTTTTGACAGCATTGGTACTTTCTGGCAGATGGGGAATTCTTAACTCTAGGTCTTCAGTTTATTGCATTTGTTTTCCCCAAATCCTCATCTGCTTTTAGAACAACTTCTTTAAATATTGATCTTTTACTGGAAGGCTGAGTGGGATGTGGTTAGATTTCTTCACCAGACAGATTTCTGGGCTTTGGCACCAGATGAGGTGGCAAACCATCAGAAGATATTATCTTTAGTTATGAAACTTTGAATTAGCAAAAAAGAGTTAAGTGCTCTTATCCTGAATCCAGCCTTGCTGGAATTCTAACTGCAACAACAAAGCAAGTACCAAAATAAGAAAGATTACTTAAATCTATTTAATTCTGCAGAATGGGTTCCATGGAGCAGAACAAATGAAATGAAACAGTTGGAGTGCCATTACTGCCATTACAGCTCTCATTATTCTTTTTAAGATAAACATCCCTATCAGGGATGACTCTTAACATGGGCAGCCATTCCTGCTGGAATATGAACTCATCTCAGGGTTCAAATCCCTCCAGATTTGCAATGAAAATGTTCACACTGACTCAACTGTCGCAGAACTGCAGCTGGGCTGCTTTTATTGATTAGCCACATCCTTTATTTCAGCTCTGTGGCCCTTTTAATGAGCAGAGCACAACTTGGGCAGCAGGGCAGGTACCCCACGAATGGGCACTGTTGGAACTACAAGGATTGATGAACAAAAATCTATTTTATGTGCAATTTACACTGATGTATCTCCCAACTGAACGCTGCCATAGGAATGTGGAACCAAAACGATGCAAAAACCACAACTCTGGAACTTTCAAGCAGCAATTTAGGTCACTAAATAAAACCAAATGCACAGGGCCAGGGTTGGAATGGCAGAGGACACTGGCAGGTGAAGCAGCTTGGATTTATTGCCCTAATGCCAATCATAGGATTTCTCAAAAAAGCCACATTTACAATCAAGTGCGTGGAAAATTTGTGTTGCTTCAAGCCCCCTGACCTGGAGCATTTCCAACAACGAGGCCTTCCTTCAGTGTAAAGATTAATTTGGGATTTGGCAAGGAGAGAAATCTCTTTTCCTTCCTCCTTATAAAATCAATCGTGCCTTAAACTAAAATCTTCATGGACCAAAATCTGTGTGTTCTACCAAGCAGCAGCTCCCCGTGGAGAGGCAGCAAAGGATTTGCTCCCAGTTGCAGAGGAGCTGTGCCCTGTGCCTTTATCCCACTAAAAACCCATCTCCTTGCTCAAATACTCCTCCATGAGGAAAACATTCCAAGGCAGAGTCAGAACCACTGTTTAAATTGCCATTGAAGTAAAGAAAATCATATTTGCTGAGATCTGGCTTTAACAAAAATTGTCAATTACCACTTTGTTGCAAATCACTCTTGCTTTACACCACCACCAGCGTGCTTTGCTGATACTCATTTCACTCTATAGCCTTAAATGCACAAGAGACTGCCTTTTTTCCAGCTATAAAATTTCATATTATTTCATCTCCTATACTGGATTATATCCTCCCATTTATTTACTCATTTTGAAATAAAATTGGCTGTTTTGAAAGCACAGGATTGAGAATATCCATCAGTAATCTTTTCACAAAGCAAGACAAAATTTGTACTTCCCATAAACGGGAGGCCTAAATGTTCCCCCAAATAAATCCAATTGACTGAAAATTGAAGGCTCCACCAATGGACCAAGAAGAAATGTTTTCAAAAAAAAAAAAGTTTTTCCATCACAGAAAAAAACCAAGCACGAGCACACTCTGCTTTACTCTCAGCAATCCTTGTGAGCTTTTAAGCCATTTCTTAGAGGTCTTACCAAGAAACTGCTGCAGAAGTTCTCATTTTCTGGAAACACTTAAAATGCCATGGATTTTTAAGCCCAAATGCCTGATGGAACTGCAGGAACTGGGAATTCCAGAGCAGTTTGTGTTTCACGAGCAAGGCAAGGTGGGAGAGAGGCAGAACAGAGGTTTCCTACCATAATATGTGAGACGTCCTCTGGCAATGTTTTTGCCCCTGGAGTTTTCAGTGATACATTCATAGAGCCCTGCGTCCTCCTGCTGGAAATTAGGGATTTCAATCATGCCATTGGATTTCCTCAGCTTTATTTTACTTGGAAATGGCAGCCCGTCAGTTCTTCTCCAGTTAATCTGAGGCACGGGGCTAAAGAGAGAAAGTAATGAGATTTTAAACAGTTTTGCTTAAAGTCCTTGATTGTCATAATGAGATACTTAAAGCAAACTAAATTCAGCAGTGACTTACAGGCTGTGTTAAAAGCAGTAACCACACTGTACATGACAGATGGTCAGACACTCTGGCACCTGATTTGCATTCACTGCTGATTCCTACGCTGCATTTGTGGTACCAAATTTGTCAGGAATAATTCTCTGAATGCCCAATAATTGTAAAATTTGTAGTAAATCAGCACTGGCCTCCCCTGAGGATGGGTGAGATTTACCAGTGGCTTCCAGAGAGGAAGAGTCCAGGCAAGTCTTTGGGAATTGCCATCCTCCAGCAGCCTTTTATTCTCTGATTTGCAAACTTTTCCTCCCTCACTGGGGAGCCAAAGCAATAGTGTGTGATTGAGTTATCAATCTGATATGGGCACCTGACAAAGCTGCCTGCAAACAAACCCCACACTGGTGAGTAAATACATTTACAGCAACACAAATGCACTCTCAGATCATGTGAGAAAGGGAAAAGGTATCAGCTGTGAGTGCTGCATCAGTCAGAGGAGGAGTGCATTTCAATCTTTATTTTGGCTATAAAGAAAGAACAATATTATGAAAGCATCAAGTACATTTAAGAGGAAAATTTAGACAACATTCTCACAGACTCCAGCAGCGTTTTCCTGCACAGAGAAAAGAGATTTAGTTCAAAGGTCATATGCAAAACCACAGTGAATCTAATCAAGTTAACGTGAAATGAAATGTAAATTTCTGTGCTGCCAACATACACATCTTAATCCTAAACAAAATCAAAATACACTCCAAGAGCCTTTGCCATCTTATTTCAAGGCAGGAGCTGTGATGACCAAAATCAAATGTTGGGAAAACACAAGAACTGCCAGAACCCCACACCTCTTGTGCAGGGGAACCCTAAGGAGCTTCAATTTTCAGAGAAGATGAAAACTTACTTTCCTAGAGCAAAGCACTCCAGCTTCACAGTGGAGCCCTTGGCTGCTGCAAGTGTCTCAGGGAACTGAACTTCGATTTTGGGCTCGTACTCTCCCATCACACCTGTGGGACACAACGGAGAAGATCAGTTTTTGAAGGTGATTTTAAGGGGTTTTCTTTCTCTCTTTTGCAATCCAAAATCAAGTTTATTTCTCTGGTAATCTGCTTATAAAGGGAAGCACACTGAGATCAGGGACAGAGTTAGGATGCAATTTTTTGTAGAAAGCAACCAATGTTTGGACAACACGTGAGAATTCATGGTGAGAGAGCCAAAAACTCTGAGTGATGCTGGGAATTTTCCCTGATTCCTGGTGATTCCCTGACTGTGGTGGTGCCTTGTGTTTTAGCTTTCGTGTTTTCTGTGCTAGTGTGTGGTTCTAACTCCATATAAAGTGTGAGCAAGTTCTCCTCACAGCTCAGTCAGAGAAATCCTTGTCCAGCCCCAGAACCAAGGACACAGAACAATCCTTTGCCAGCCCAGAAAGTGCAAACAGCAGAGAACTGAGGAGAGCAAACTGGGATGATGGGACTGCAGAACCTGGAGCTGGAATGGGACAATGAACCCAATGTGGAAATGAACCAAAACTTATAAAAGTGTGAGAATTTGTGACTCAGGGTCCATCTTGGGTGTAGGCCTGGCCAGGCTCTTGTAC
>VZTB01006836.1:77863-88944 GCA_013397245.1 Thryothorus ludovicianus | reverse complement strand
AACCAACCAAAAAAAACCCAAACCAGTAAGCCCTCCCCAAATCAAAACAACCAGACAAATCAACAACAAAAAAATACCAGCACTGCCTAAGCCCCCACCCAATGAAACAGAACCTCCTCATCTTTTATAGCTACAGATAACTTTCACCATTTTAGAGGTATCTTATTATGGTTTTTAGAGAAGCGATAAAATGAGTGCCTTCACAGAGGACGAGTAATTCCTCAAGAATTCACACAGCTTTTTAAATGGGTTCAAAGCAGGACAGGATCCCACCTTGCATGACCTTCTCCTCCCTTCTCTTGAAAGGATTCCTCTGATAAACCACAGACTCTCTAAAGAGAATTAACTCTTTCCAGTCTGTGCTTAGCTTTCCGTTTTATACAGTTTGGAACAACTTCGACAAAAACTGATTAAAGAATTCATCAGTGCAGAAAAAGTGTCACAAATCAGATTTCACCCTCAACAATATTTTCTTGATACTACTCACAACTCAATCAAATAGCAAACTGTTTAAAATCAGTCTGTTAAATTGGCTGCTGTTCTTCCATGGAAATGTTATAAACAAAACCAGAAGCAAACATCAGCATTTGGAAAAAGAAGGTATCATACAACTCTTACCCTTCCTTGTACAGAGGAAAAGAAAAATCTGTCTTTAGAAACTTATTTGTGATTAATTTCAAATGAATTATATGAGGGTGTTGGAAAGCAGACTCAAGAGATTCCAAGGCACAAGCAAGTCAGAATTGATCATTTATTGTCTTCTTTGAGATCAGTATAGTATACAACTATCTATAAATTGACATGTATGTCCTGTAAACTATTTTTTAAAATAAATTGTTAATAATATGCTGACTACCACCTCATTTTCTAAGGTGAAAACTACCTTAACTACTAATTAGAAAGAGACTGGGTTTAGGGTTTACATCTTTTATATTTCCTTCATATTCCACCTACAGTTCACCTCTGCACCTAAGCTGGACTGAAAACGATGGGGGCTAAGAGAGGCCATACAACACTACATGTCCTGCAGGCCTCCAGCAGGAGTTCCCTGGAATTTCAGTAGGAGATTTAGGTTTCCATAGTGCAAGGTAAGGCTTGAGTTAGCTCTAAACTTTTATTAAGGAACATACATAAAATTTACTTATCTAATAATTAAGTCTGTCAAGTTCCCTTCACCTTCTGTTACTCAGTGGGATTATGAACAGACACTCAACTCCTATTCCTAGCAACTCTGAGAGACACCATTTCAGTGACAGCATAAACCACTTTGATTAATCAAAAGCAAGGATAAATGCTGGTAGCATTCAAAATTCCAATAATTTTCCTTTATTTTTATTATGGAAGGGAATAAAATACCTTTGCTACTTTAAATTCTATGTCCTCAGAAAAACTGGTCTTCGTGTCTAAGACACTGCAACAGAGTTTGGCCATCTGTGTTTCCCCCAAGCCAAGGGCTAACATTTTTCTACCCTACAGAAAACTGCAATAGGTGACTATTTTTCTCTTGATATGTTCTATCATATCAAAGACAATTATCATGCACAAGAACATACAAACAAAACAACAGCTGTATTTACCAAGGACACAAAGCCTTTTAGCTTGCCTGTTATGCTTTCAAGGATATAGTTAGAAATTCTGTGACCTGTTTTCTAATCTATGTTTTAAAGAAGTGCTGTACTACTCAGAGTATATTGGATGTGCATTTGCATCCATCTGAAATACCGATATAAACCAGTATGTTATGAAATTTGTTTAATAATAAGTTAGCAACAACTAAGCGCAAAAACATGAAAACCTTTCCAAAGGTTTTTTTTTTAAATACTATTTACTCTATTCTATGTTTATGAGCTCTACTTTGAAAGCCTGATATAAACTTTTGACCTATCACTAATAGAAAAAGGCTCCATCCAGGAGCTGAAAGTATACAGTACAGCATTTTTTTTCTTAGAATGTGAAAATGCTTGCAAGTGATTTGCTTTGCTATACCTAGTATAATACTACCACTAGTATAAATATGATTTTACTGAAAATAAATCATATGAATAACAGCACATTTGTTATGATCAAATATTTATGTCAAGTAACATTTCTGATGGCCAATATTATCTGGAATTAGAACAGCAATTGTTTTGTAGCATTTCGGTACATTTTTTTCTCAAGAATGGTTGACCACGGCTTCTAAGAATGGTATTCACTCCAATTACAAGCTTTAGACTAGATATCCTGAAAAGGAGAAAAACATAAGTGAATGCACAGAAAACCCCTTTGCTTTTCCACCTTTTTATATGTCCTTCATTCATGTCAAAGAAAGAACATTTTCATATGGACTGAGGCGATTTAAAAATAAGGAAGAAAAGCAAATCGTGCTGCCTCTTCTTACAAATAAAATATTTTCCCCACAAAGCTATTTCAGGTCTTTCTGTGTTAGGTTATGAACTCTCAAAGAAGTCATTCAAGCTGTTCCCTTAGTCTCTTCTGCTTTTGCTTTTTTTGCTATTCTTGCTTCAGAGCTCTCTATGACCTCTGTACTAGTATCACAACATGACAGTTGCTTCTGAACACCTAATTAGATAAGAGTCAACTTACCAGTATAACTACCAAACTTACACTAGTAAAGGAACTATAAAGGAACTATATATCAAACGCTGGTATGCAGGTGCCTGTCAGACAACTTCCCATGTCAATTCACATGCAGCACCAGACAAGAGATAGAGTTTTCTTTCAAGCCTCAAATATACCCCAGCACTAAAATTATGAAGAAATTTTTGCTTCAGTCTAACTACACACAAAGAAGTACAAACAAAGTGCAGAGTCTTGCAAGCAGAGCCTTGAACTGACTGCAGTAAGGAATCAGCTGGATTAATTGATCGTTTTTTTAATACTACCTTACAAGTGTATTACACATTGTGTGTCTGATTTCCTAGGGGAACACATCTTGAGAGCATCATAAAGGAAATACTTAGTGGTGTAAGTGAGTTTTACAGATAAACATTTTTCTCTATCATTTATCCCCTTTCTCTCATGCTACTGTGAAGGCGAGATGCTCCTCCTTCCCCAGGGAGACTGAAGAGGTGGTGATAACAGAAACCTATGGCCATCTGGTTTCAGGCCCTCTCACTGAATGTGCATCCATTTCACTCCCACACACCACCAAACTGGTTACTCCATTGGGGGTATCACTGTCTTTACAGCTGATCATAGCATTAAACTGGAAGGAAGGTGGGGTGGGAGGAGCTCAGGCATTTTATAAGGAACAAAGAAATCTCCAAACACAAAATAGAATGGGCAGGCAGCTTCAGCAGATATTGGTTCCTGGGAGAGGAGGTGAGCTCAGGAGGATAAAGGAAACTCCAGCACAGACATTGCTTTCAAACCAGAAACTGTGAGTAGCCCTGGGAAGAACTTTTGCCATCCCCTACAAGGCAAAGCTCCTCCTTGCTGGCCTTCACCCCATGGCCATGCAGAGCTGCAGAGCCCAGGGCTATTCCTCCTGCCAGCCTCCTTTCATGTGCAAGTTTCTCAGAAGCTATCAAGCAACCATTAGAGAGACTCTGTCCTCAGAAGACCCGTCCCTTACTACAGGCAGAGCTCCCTCATCTCTTCACCCCCAAGGCACACACAGAACCCAGCAGGACCGACAGACAATGATAAGAAGCTCTGGCACAGCAGTTATACAGTAAAAACACATGACTCCGTTTTTATTTTCATCTTGCAAATACTGTGAGAGGCTCAAATGTTGGGTTTGTGTTCTCCTTGTTCCTACATTCACAGTGCTGCTTACAATTTTTATATGTTTCTCAGTGCACACTGGCAGGGGTGTGCACATGCACTGTGAAATCCAAGCAGGCTCCAAGGCTGAGCCCGTTATAAATCCACCCAGAGGGAAGCACAGTTCCAGATACTGTGGCACATTTCCTGCAGCCTACGGCAGATCATCCTTAACTTGAGAGTGCTTTTTAACTGCTACTTCCCCTGGAGAGTCACTAGTTTTTAAGGGTTTTTGCTGTCCTCTCACATTTTATGTCTTCTGAGGCATTGCAAGAACCATACACTAATTAAGCAGCTCCCCCCACCCTTGCACACTTTTTCCTCCTATAAGGAGAGGGGAACTGGGCAAGTCAGCTCATTAGCTGGAGAGGAGTGACACAACTGCTATATTATCATAGCTCTTATTTTAACCATTTTGAATCTAGAAAGTTTGGAATAATACTGATAAACTAAAGATTGAACAAATCATGTTTTAATCATGTTCCTTGCTTATTTTAATATAAATACAACCTATGCACATACTCTGATGTTCATACATACACATACAAAGTGACAAAGGCTCTAAAGACAAATATACCACTGGCACTTTCTGAATTTAAGAAATCAGGTCAAGGGTAATATTAACAAAGAACAATTTCATAATTAAAAAAATTATAATTAGATTCTCCACCCCCCCACTTTTTCTCAAGAAAAGAAAAAAGTAAATTGAACAGCTAAATTCTGAGAGGACATCCTTGCTAGCTTTACACACTTCATCATATAGGTATTTCCATGCTTAGTATATGACAGAAGTGCAGCATTCTTTTCAGATGCTAAATTTGCTCATGCAAATAGATTAAAAATTGAAAAAGACTTTAATCTTAGGGAAAGTAAGGGATGAAAACTACTACTGGGTCAGTAAGAACATGAACTGCCACAGTCAGTAAGGACAGGGACAAGCAGGCATATTTAATGGTCAAAACGTCCAGTGCCATCATTTTGCATTGATGTTTTTAACACCACAGTGTCCTAGCATGCATACTGCTTAAAGCATCGCTCTGGTATGGCAGAATGGAGTAACATTTAATGTTCTGCTTCTCCAGCAGGGAAAGTCAGGTGGCAGCACTCTGGAGTACCACACTGTCACAGAAACAGCATCCATGGCCTGTGCCCCTTCAGATGCCCAGACAAGGCTCAGCTCCTATGCCACTGATCTGCTCAGCTGAGTAACCTCAGCAGCTCAGAGGAAGAGTTTCCAGCCAAATCTCCGACATGCCAAAACAGACAGGACTCTTGTTCTTTTCAACAGAAATTTCTAATCCTCCTTATAATAACCTTGTTGCTGAAATTATGTATTTATTTAGACCTGATTATATAATCGGATTATATATCATGTTATTAATTACTCTGAAAGTTTTTAGATTTTTTCTTTGTATTTTTATTCATTTATAAACAAAGACTGCATAGATTAATAAATAGCTACATTTTACTTATAAAGATAATAAAACCAATAAGGTAATATCACTCAGAACTCAGTTAAAATTGTGGATAAGCAACATAACTTCCGGAAAAGGCATGAAAAGTATTGTTTTGCTGGATACTCTTACAATATTAGAAGAAATCTTCAGAAATTCATGAACTAGATGGCATCTGAGTTACAACTACTGTTTTACTCAAATGTCAGCCACTCTAGCCAATAGTGTGTACCAACTAGATGTGGATATGTAACTTAGGAAATGCCACCTCCTTTCTCTCTCAGAGCTACCTCATTGCCCTGACCTCTTCTGACCACCAAACTACATGTGGCTTTCTGTTTAATTAATGAAGTCCACATGCTGTTCAATAGCATTTAAGTAAGTTATTTGCATTATAAATTCTGGTTCATTTGAGAGAAAGTTCTTAATTTATTTAATATCCTTAGCAATAAGGCTTTCTGTGGTTCTTGTTTTATGAACATGCATGTAATTCTGATTTTTAACTTGTACTTGCATCTGGTTTCAAAACGATTACTTTGAATATACTTCTATCCCTTTCAGTGCTATGGCAAAAGACACTAAAGAGCATGATAACACTAAGAATCTGTTCCTGTTCTTATTTAGTACATTAAAGCAGAAATAAATTAAACTGTCAGGGCAAAGAACTGTAACATAACTGCAGTTCACACAGGCACAAGGTGGCAGGGTGAAGGACTAGATTCTGATAGCCATTATTTTTCTTTCTAGAGAAAACTTTTACTTCCAGGAAGTAAACATTTATTTAACACGTCATTCCTTTGCACAATAGTCAAATAAGAAGTATGAGTCCAAATTTTTATGTCTTAGGCTATTAAAATATTATTCACCAAGTCAATGTTCTTCATAATTTTTTAAATTATAATTTCAGTTCAGCTAAAAAAACCCACAATGAAACAACCAAGGGCATATCCAGTTGTTACCACAAACCACAAAGTTAACCATTCAAAGGTAAACAAGAATATACTTACAACAACCACAATGGTATGATGCTGAAAGGTGATTATATTTGGCACTTCTGTATTTACTTCTACTTTTTGCTTCATTCTTTTTATATCCATGCAGTAAGAATAAAAAAACAAAACACTTATTCTGGGCATACACAGGCCTGCAAATGTAAGGAGTCCTCACCCATGGAAGTGTGGAAGAAACATGACATGAAATTCATTCAATTTCTCAATTTTTTAAAAGGACTATTTTTTTGATAAAATATAGTCTTTGATCCTTTTTGTATAGGGTTGGACTGTCTGAAAATCTACTTTATGAAAAACTCTGGGAAATCTAACAGAATATTAAAATATTCTTTTTGTTATCAGACTTGTTCTAGGAGAAAGAAGGGCAGGCAGAAAGAAACTACATGCAATAGCTTACGTGACTAGAAAATAGCCCAGACATTTTAGATGCTTTAAAAAAAATCCCCACGTCGTAACACCCCTATTGCTCTAAAGGCCTTGAATCTTGTGAAATAGAAGTTGATTTTACGGAGAGTACCAATGCTGAAAACACTAACATTTTTTCAAAACAAGGGAAAATATAGAGACAAACACCATTTTCCTACACTAACATCACAATTTCTAACCAACAGACCCCTCCACACAGCTTTTGCTATTGTTCTGCATGATGTGCAAAATCGCTGCCAAGCACAAAGGTGCATGTCTTCTCCCAAACCCTCCAGCAGCTGCCCAGACTCTCCCTGCAGGTTTCTGCACTGTGCAAGTCAGAAGAGGAGAGGAGAGCGGTGTGTGGCAGAAACTATTTCTGCCCAGGACATGATAGTGGGGAGCTGCCAGCCAGCTCTCCCCAGTCAGGCACAGCCTGGCCCTTGGGGAGGGAGCACCAGGAAACAGCCCTTCCTCCACTCACTGACTAAAAGCTGACAAGGCAGTTCCCTATAAAGGTCATGGTGCAGAATTTGTTTCTGGAGAGTTTTAAGCTCCCTCCCCAGCCTCCAAGTACAAGCAACATGGAGCCATTTGGCTGCCATCACAGTGGTGAGCTAGAGGCATCTGAAAAAGGACAAGGCTGACACTTTCACCACCAGCAGCCAACCCTTAGTCTGCACTTCGCAACACTTGTTCTCAAGACAGTGGGAAGCAGAAGACAATGCCATAGCCAGGGAGTTCTGAACTATCCTTTTTTTTTTCCCTGTGGTCAGTTGACAGGTTTTGGGATATTTTGCTGACTCCAACTGTCTTGTTTGTCATTAAAAAAAAAATGAAAGAAAAAGCCCAGCTGCTTCAACATCTGTATTACCCTACAGACCTAACCACCACTGGAAGCCTTTGAGCATTAGTAAAAGGTCAACCACTGCACCCTTCCAGGCTGTTGAATCACATGTACACATCCAGTATAATCAACACCTCAAGCTAATTACCAGCTATCTAAAACACTTAAAGTGTTTGCCATGAAGCAGTTGCAGTCAATTTTCTCTTTTAAGATGATCTCCAAAATCATGAAACCATTCTGACATTTAGTACATGAGGAAAGACATTGGCCCTCTAATCTTTGCCACATGGGAACAAGTCCCATAAAAGACAGTTAAAGTGTTTTGGGGGTGGTCTTTAATTTGTTGTACTTCTGGGAAAATGTTATCTACCAAACCCTAGGTTTAGAAACTCTGATAAAGCAATTTAATTTACTAAAATATGCAGTTAAAGACTACTTTCTCACTATGGCTGACAAAGAATTAAGCTATGGAAATGTGTTTCAGACAATAGATCAGACAGAATCACAGATGTCCTGCATTATTCCCTGTTACAAAATATAAGATGAATGTTTCTGCTCAGATAAATCTGAACATTTTGATTGTAATCAGAGATCACCTATTTTGTTGGTCAAGTTCTCATGCCACCTTAACAGCTTTCTTTATTTATAAAGATGAAAAAAAAAAATTTTAAAGGTTTGTGTACAAGTTTTCACAAACTAGCACTTTTGTCAAGTATCATGTAATTTCACTTCAAACTGTCAAATTCTTTCTTTCCCCAACAAAAAACTTGGTAAGTCAGAAAATTAAGAGAGGGTTTCCTACATTTTAATAAGAAATTTCCAAACTGTGAAAATCACAAACAGAGGAATTTTTGAGCTGTGAGTGCAAAATTGTCCCTACAATCTAAGTTTGCAGGAGAAAACGAGAGAAAATGCACACTACTTGCATAAAAATATTTTTACACTATGCAGCTTACAGTCAATAACTTTCAATTATTAGGACTGGAAAAAATTGCAAACCTTGTTGCAACTGAGAGAACCAAAGGTATGTTCCAAGTATTTGCAGGGAAAAACCCCCAAACAACCACCACCACTCCCCAGCTTTGCAGCTGTTACTTTCTTCTATATACTGACTACTCTGATGTCAGTAGTAAAGAAAAATCAGTCATATTTCAATGAAATTAAGTTCCTGAAGAGTCTGGAAAAATAAATTAAAGAAAGTGATAATGACCCCAGGAAAGGTTAATAACACCCCTCCCCTCCTCCTTTTTCCTGTGATCCTTATTAACAATTTTTTCTGCCATCCTTACTCTTTAAGTAGTCCCAACAGATTACTGCAAACTATGGCCTTATTAATATGAATGAGGGTAAAAAACTCAGAGAGTAGACATGAAGTATACTGCGTATCTATTTTAATAATTTCCTTGAAAAACAAGGAATGGAAATGAAGATCATCAAGTGCTTTGCAAACTTCTCTGCCTATCACTTAATAACCAAAGAAACATTTCTTAAGATGGGAAAGACTTTAAGAATAGAGTTACCAGGGTGAGAGCAGTTATCATGTATTAGCTGCTCCACATCGATTTTTGCATGGGTAGTTTCAGTTATGTGTAAATGTCAATTTTTATCAAACTGTCTTGTTAGTCCTTTTTTATTTCAGTAAATCCTGCTGCGCTGAATAACTGATGAGAAGATTAAATAGCTTTAAACATTGTCCTGAAAGTGACTTCACCTATGTTATACCATATTACCAAATGAAGTAAAATTTATTTGAAGAATGAAGTCTATAGTTTTATAGTAACTATTTTTAAATTAAAGTATCAGATGAAAGCAGAAGAAAAACTTAAATTTTTATTAATACTCTGATTTTATTCAACTGCAACTCTGCTGTTACAAGTTTATTTAACTTGCTTTTTAACTTCTACTTTAGAAACAATTCTTTGGTAAGATACTTTGTTACACAATTAGGTGTACTGGTCATGATCCCGTTCCTTCTCAACACAGAGGTGTAACATATTTACCTGAATGAGAACATTTCAGCACAGCGTGGTTACATCTGTGTGTGTGCGCTGTACCAATCCTCTGCGCAGTTCCTTATGAATGTGTTTGTTACTGTTGTTAATTCTTATTACAAAAAAATGCACTTGCTTATTCTACTTACTAAACAATCAAACAGACCAGTTAATAATGACCTGTTTCTTAATTACTTTCAAAGACTACTGGTACCTTACCAATAAGTGCCAATTAGCACCGATTTCACCACTACTCTTCTTGAGGTTTTTAGCCTTCCTATAAATCTCATCTGCATGCTAGATTCTAATAAGAGTTAGAAAACAAAAAATCCACATACCATTTTTCTACATGGGCTATCCATTTCAAATCAGTTATTAAAATGTTACCTTCATTGTTGCTTTGAATATTTATGATTTTTAAAACAAAATGCAGTATCAAGGATAATCCCAATGCAGAGAAGGTGCTCCATTCTGACTATATCTCAATCTCTTTGAAAAAATTTGGACTTATTCAAAACTCTGCTTACAGGCATTCCATGATCACACATACTCCTTTTTGGCCCCATACCCTCCACTAGAAGGTGTGTTAGGCTATCTTTAGTAAAACACAGATGCTGTGGCAACGACCTGGGATGAAGCAAGCACAGGTACAATGATTAGAACATTATACTGTGTATCCACTTCCAGTAACACAAACACTTTTTCTCTCAAACAATACACAACTGCAGGCAATCTAGTATTTGCTAAACTCTGAAAGGCATGAAAAATTTGAAATGAAGGTTCTACAGTTTTAGATGTACCACAGCCCTACATACTGTGGCCTAAAGCCTAGATTAAGTATCTTAAATTCTTCTCCTCCCTTGTACAGGTATTTTCTGAATTACCAAAAGTGAAATGCAACAATTTCTATTTCTGTAGAAGAACACTATACAAACTTCATGCTGGAAGGCACCTATAGCACTGGGTTTCAGATTGCAACTAGTGACAGCTACTACATCACCAACATAACCTCCTAGGACCAGGATACAGCTCATTTATGTCAACTACTGATGCATGGTTGTTGATTCATATGCAACACTGTACATATAATTTAATTCTGTACAATAATAAAACAGACTAATTTAACAAAAATACTGACTTGATTTTTGCAAGGAAGGATTGCTAACATAGTGCTACAAAGTTGTGCCTTTTTATATCTTTTACCAGCAATTTCAGCTAGAACCTAATGCATCACATAATTACACTACTATTTCTTTGCTTGAACTGATCACCTTTCTAATGAAATATGCTTTCCAAAAAGCAAATTAATATATTTATTAATTTTCCACAAAGCCACGATAAAGTCAGTAATTCTCTTTTATTTGTGAAGTTGGACATTAATGTTTTGTATTTCCACGACCCATAAATTCAGCTAGTAGACTATCTAGCTCCAGATCCAATCCTGTCTTATGAGTTTTTTAACATACTGTGCTTTATCATTTTTACTTTATTCAAGAAACAACTATTTTTCTTTCAGTCAAAAATAATACAAGGTCCATTGTGGTGAACTGCAGTCTAAATAGGGTCAGGAACCTTTTGCTGTCTGTACTACGTAACATCACCAGGC
>VZTB01006836.1:58950-71180 GCA_013397245.1 Thryothorus ludovicianus | reverse complement strand
AAATGTAGCATAATGAAATAGAAAACCCATAGGATTTCCCCCTAACTGTATGATTAAAGATCAGGGTGAACTGGTGACTCAGCTGATTTGATGCTGCAGGATAGCTGCCGTATTTCACAGAATCACAAACTGGTTGAGGTCAGAAGGGATCTCAAGCAGGGCCCCAATAAGCTGCCCAGGAGCATGCATATATGCTTTTTAACAGAAGGCATACGTTACAACCTGAGTAACTGGTGCCAATGGTCAGTCATCCCCACAGTGAAAAGTGTTTCCTGATGTTCAGAATCTCCTGTGTTTCAGCCTCTGCCCACTGCCTCATGCCCTATCACTGGCCATCACTGAAATGAACCTGACTGTGTCCTCTTTGCAAGTTCCCCTTGGGTACTTAAATCAATAAGATCCCCGAGTCTTCTCTTCTCCTGGCTGAACAGTCCTAGCTCTCTCAGCATTTCCTTACAGTAGAGTATTCAAGTCCCTTCATTATCTTAGATACTCCTTGCTTGAATCCCTCCAGAAGTTCCATATCTATCTCTACTGTACTGGTGAGCTTAACCTCAGACTCACCATCCATCAGGCAAAAGGAAAAGAAGGTGAAGTGCCCTCTCTACTTTGTAAGGATACCTTTTCCCCAAGACTGTTCAGGCTGCTTCTGCATCAGTACAGTGTTAAGTCCTGACTGGGCTTCAGCTGTGTTAATGCACATCTAAAAATTATGTAAGAACCTTCTGATTTCTATAGGTATACAAGAAAACAGAGTCCCAGGTAAGCAGCGGTCCTGTGGGCTTCAAATTCTCATTTTTGTAAGATTAGATCTATTCATGTAAGTCTGACACCTAGATGAGAGTAAGTGGAAGAAAGCACACCCTGTAAGCATCTCAGACTATTCCAACTGCAGTTAAGTCCTGGAACATCCAGTTCTTCCTTGGTATCAAGAAGTACTCATTTTCAAAGGATAAACCCAATTCCTCTGCATAAGATGTAGAACTCCTTACAGCAGGCCTTTAGAGCCAGTGTTCCTCAAGGTGAAGGAGCCTAAAGCTGGTTTATTTCATCCAAGAAATAAGAGCTAAGCAGCTACCAGCATCCACCAAGCATTGACCCTTACACAAAAGGACTGGTGTATAGTCTATATAGTCAGACAGTGCTCCCAAGGTGATAAGCCATGACCACTGTGCTTGCAGTACACAGGAGGCATAGGCACAGACAGCTGGGATTCTTATGCCCTTACAATGTACTCTATTTGGATGCAAGCAAGACCCTGCAAATGGCTCAAAGGGATTGCTCAACACTATTTAACAGAAATTATGACAGCAATATGGTATATGTGCCTTGAAGTACATTCCATCAGACTAATTACTCTGAATCTTGCAAATTATGAATATCTAAACATCCAGCATTTGTCATCCTGACACTCAAATCAACCATCACTGTGCTATACCAGAAGGAAATAGAAAAATCTGGAGGTAAACTCCTGGACAGGGAAAGAATACACAACAGAGTTCTGGGCTGGTGACTAGTCCCTGGATTTCTGTGGAAGATGGAAGTTGCAGAACTTGGGCAATTTCCATAGTCAGAAGAGGAAGAAAAGCATTCTGAAAGGCAGATTGGCCAGAGAGGTCAAAGTATATTTGCACTCTTGAAAGTGAAGGGAAGGACGGGGAGAAGAGTGCACTTATTTAGAAGAAAAATCAAAGAAGGATTAAAATTAAATGAATAATCAAATAAAATGGAGAGGTTCAACTGTTTGTACAAATATTCTAGACAGGCAATAAACCTACAGAACTGCTGATATATAGATGTTGATTGAAGGAGGTATAGCTAAAGAAAAGATTTATCCAAGTTGAAGTTCGGTGGTTGGCTTTATTTTGTACTTCAGAATTGGCTGGCAGCCAGGGATATTCATATTTTTGGTTTTAATTCTCATAGGTGAAAATTGAAAAAGCTGATGCCATAGCGGATGACAGTCACAGGTAATATGACAGACAAGAAAGTGGGCCTCCTCTAGCTCTTTCATGAAAAGGGGAAAGTATAATCTCCTAAGACAATGTAACTGAAGTTAAATGTTTTAAGCAAATTACCTTGGTATTTCTGCAAGTTTAAAAATTATGATTCCTAAATCAGAAAAGCACCATGCAGAAATACCTCTTAAGACAAGAAGCACGTGCCAGAACCGAAAGTAACTGCAGGAGCACATGATTACGACTGTACACCATTTGCTATGTATAAATGAAATAAGTTCAACAGCAGTAGTAGTAAAGGCATGTTACAAGCACAATGTGTTCACGAGAGCTGCTTTAGTAAAAACATGAAAGAATTACAAGAGTAAGTAACTGGATTTAGATTTAAAACAGGAACAATTGGGAGTCATTTCAGAACATTTTATCAAGTAGCCTAGACAGCCACAATTATACAAAGAAAAAAAGATAAATTAAAAACAATAAAACCAGCCTGAATAACAGAGGAAGTAAAAGAAGAAAACTGAAATAAGTAAGCCAAAAACATGGGAAATCTCAACTATTTTTGAGAGAAAAGTCAAATTATGACCTCTGGGGCTCCACATAAGACCTTACTTTGTTTTTTTTTAAATGACAGACCACACTGGTTCCTCACAAAACAGTTGCTGTATTATTTTTCTGTGTTAATATTTATTAACACAGAAAAATACCCATGTAATTTTCTTTTTTTTTTTTTCTTTTAGGAAAGCACAGACCACATTTGCAATGACAATGAAAGAGTGCCCACTGGAGATCAATAACACAGAGGACTTACTCAAGTCAGAATGTCAGTCAGAGGGTCCAAAGGTTTTAGAAGGACTGGCTAGGAAGGCATACTGAAACTCTTGAACTATCACCCAAAAAGCCCCACAGGGTGAAAAATGTATGAGGGAAAGATATTGCATACCAAGACCGATGGAGTTAAAAGTATTCAGAAGGTTTGCCGTGCAAAGTCAGTGGTTTCGAAGAACTAGGCATCTGCTAAGCAACTGATCATACAACAAACCAACGTAGCACGCATTCAGTAACAATTGTTTAAACATTTGAGTAGTAAACTACACAGGCAAAAGTCCTCAACAGACAACAGTCTTCCAAACAGGATCCCAATAATATTAAAACTTAAAAACACCTTAAAAATCTTCACCCACGAGATAAAATAAAAACATGAAATTATTACTGACAGTACTCGTAGGTGATGGAAAAGCCATGAATAGTAAACAATGATGATATGATGCTGAAAACTATGTTAGAGTAACCTGTAAAACAGAAAGAGGCAAATACTGTGTATTCAAATACTATTAAATATAAACTTGTCAAACAATGACTAAACCCACCCTAAAAAGCAATTATGTAGAAAAGCATTTAAGTTACAGCAGTCATCAAAACACAAATAGTTTGATGTCATGGCTCAGTAGGCTGTTACACTCCTTTAACACACCTCAGTGGTGGTATTCCACTCAGCTGTGCTTATATACTTTTAATAAGAAGTATATACACCTCACTGTTCACTTCTCACGATCTGCACTTCAGTACTGACCTTGAATTGGAAAGAAGTAAAAAAAAAACCAGCTACAAAAATAATAAAATTATCATAAAACATACACTGCAGACTTAGAACTGAACTATGGAACCATCCAGACTGAGCTCCAAGATACTGGAGTATTTTCTTTCTGTCCTCAAAGTTAATATTAAATGTAACATTCATGATTATGATGAACTTAAAAAAACTAATAGTGCAATTATTTTACTTCTAATGCTTTATCTAACATCAGAAAACAAATTATACTATATATAAATAAAGAGCTTATCAAACAGGTCACTGGCACTTTGTGCAACCATGCATTTTGGTTCAAAAAACCACACACTACCCTCGCAAAAGACACACACACACACAAAAGAAAACCCTATCATAAATACCCACAAAAAGAAACCTTTCCAAACCCACAAACTGAGTTATTGAGCACAGTGATATATACAATTAATGTTACTATAACTAAACTACAGTCTAGATTGGTAGGTTGAAACACTGTTTTAAATAAGACAGCTATACTCAATCAACAAATAAACATTTGTCTTGTTTATGGCTCTGTTTTGACTACTTCCCCAGAGTTTTGAACCTCTAGACACATAAAAAAATAGCTGCAAAGAAATGGGAAGGTATTAGAAAATTCCATGTCACTAAGCAGAAGTAGCTTGGTATCATGTAAACAAGACAAAACAGACACAGAAGGTGATCACATGTTTCTGCAGCTATAGGTTATTCCAGATTATACTGTCACTCCTTGAAAATAACTAAAATATAAAGCAAAAGCATTACAAAGTATTTTCATTATAGTTTATCCCCTTCTTTTTAAGCTATTCTGACTAAAGACTATGTCCTAACCTGACAAGTCATATAGTCTTATATAGTAACTTTGCATAATTACCAGTTCAAAAAAATCCCACAATAATTTGTCATTTTAAACAACAAAAAGACAATCTCCTCATGCTTTACTGGTTTTATATTATATAATAGGAAAACTCTATAGACAAAAAATGCAATGTAAATATTTAAATCTATCCTTCTCACTTTATTATGTGAAACTGTAGACCAAAGAATCAAAACATTCAAAGTATTTTCTGAGAACAACCAAATGAAAACTGCCCTAATAAAACTAACGTGGTTGTAAATTTACAAAACAAACCAAACAAAACAAAAAATAAGCACAAGAATGTCATTACTCAGAGAATGTTTGTGTCCTAAATTTCCTCAAGAAAACGATTTAAAGGCATACACACTAACTGTTCAGCATCAGAGGTTTGTATTTGGTGTAAGAAATACAGCCACAATTAAGCTATTTGCAAATTCTGCTCACATTGTTTATGTAGTTTTGGTTCAAAGGCCAAAATCTTCAGAGATTACCGTGAGTTTAGTTCTTAACCCTAATTAAATCTAATAATTAATAGGAGTGTATTATTATGTTGTGGAGCTAAATACAGAACAAAATCAAAGTAAATCCAAATTCACTATTATCTTGCCTTGCAGGTAAGAGGAAAGGATGAATGCAATTAAGTAAATAAACCCCAAGAGAACAAAAATTGTTATGGGCAGAGAAAGTTTCTGGATTTCTATGAACACCAACAGCATTAAAGGATGGTAAGACAAGCCATTTACTAAATGTGGGAGCGGTGGGGCACTAGCACAGGTTGCGCAGAGAAGCTCTGAATGCTCCATCCCTGGCAGGGTTCAACCTGGTCTCATGCAAGGTCCCCGCCCATGGCAAGAGGCTGGAACTATAAGATTCTTTCCCACTCAAACTGTTCTGTGATTCTATGAAGCATGCTGTTAGTCAATTTATTTAAATATTTAGTGAATCTTTGTTCATTTGTAGAAAAAACCTAGTTTTACTTTTAGATGAAAGCAAATTTACACCTAAATTGTCCTGCTTTTCTATGAAATAAACTGCTAAACCAGGAGAGACAGAACGTAAATGAAATCCATCCTTGCATCACTCAGAGTAAGAGTTTATTATCTCCTTAGATTTATTTACCAATTCAGTGCTGCAATAAACAGAGATCAAGAGGAAACCGAATGCAGTACCAAAAAAATTCTCATGTTATTTCTTCTCAATATTCTCTTCTTATCAAGAAAAACAAAATTATGTTTGGATGCATTTTGTGTTTTCAGACAGGGGAAAAAATGTATGTGTTGTTTCTTACAGCTATCAAGTTAATAATATGTAAAACAGCTTCAACTTCAGGAAATTATTTACTACCACAGCAATCCAAACACAGCATCACAGAGCAGTTTGGATGGGAAGGTACCTTCAAAAATCATCTATGCCACCCGCCACATCAGCTTGCTCAAAGACCTCTCCAGCCTGGCTTTACACACTTTCAAGGATAGGGCATCCACAGCTTCTCTTGAGCAATCTGCTCCAGTGTCTCACCTGTCTCCCTGTAAAAGATTTCTTCTGTGATCCCAATCTCAATCTACTTACTTTCAGTTCAAATCCACTGCTCCTTGTCCTCTTACTGACAGACCCAGGTAAAAAGCCTTTCAACAGCTTTCTAATATACACTCCTGGTACACTGAAAGGCTGCTCCAAGGTCTCTCTGGCATCTTCTTTTCTCCTGACTGAATAACCCACACTATCTCAGACTTTTTTCATAGGAGAGGTGCTGCTTCCTCTGATCATTTTTGTGGGTCTTTTCACTCTAAAAGGTCCATGTCCTTCTTGTACTGAGGACCACTGAGATGGATGCAGTATTCCAGAACCCACCAGACAAAAATCACCTCCCCTGATCACTCAGCCAGACTTCTGATGTCAGCCTGGCTTCCCAGGTTCCAAGTGCACACTGCTGTCTCAGGTGCAATTTTTCACCCACCAGTACCATTAAGTCTTCTTGCACAGAGCTACTCAACCCATTCATACCCCGCACTGTACTGATATCACAGGTATTCCAACCCACAGGCAATGTATCTAGGGCCTTGGACTTGGCCCTGCTGAACCCTGTTGAGGTTCCCATCGGCCCACCTACCTCCTGTCAAAGGTACCAACTGTACCTCTCACATTGGTGTCGCCTGGGAATCCGCCAAGGGTGCCACCTCCCATTGCTTATGTCACAATGAAGGTATTAAACAGTATGATTCCTTGACGGACACCACTCATGACTGTTTCCACTTGGCCATTAAATTATGGACCTTAACTCCTTGGATGCAGCCATTATGTCAATTCTTATTCATCAAAGAGTCAGTCCATCCAACTGCCTTCACTCCAATTTAACAGTAAGAATGTTGGGAGAGGACACTGTACCAAAGGCCTTACAGAAGCCTAGATAGATGACATCTCTACCTCTTTCTTTGACCACTGATACAGTTACTCCAGCATAGAAGGCCACAAGATTAGTCAGACAGTTAGTCCTTCATGAAGCCTTGCTGGATGAAGCTATAATGAACACCTCCACACTTCCCGTATGTTTCAACAGATGTTTAAAGAATACCTGTTCCATGATCTAAAGACTAAATTATAGCCTGAGTTTTGTCTTGAGTTTTAACACTGCCAAAGAGGTTTCCCCTACTAAGGGAGGATTAAAGAAAGTTTCTCAAGTGTTTGTCATGGGGTTTTATACCATATTGTTTTGTCACGACATGAAATACCTGTAACTTCCCACATCAAACCTCCCACAAAAAAATCTCTTAGAAGAGGACCTAATGGATTGGATGAATGGTAATGAGATAAACAGGATTTGAACTCTAAATCACCCTTTTAATAATGGGCCAAGTCAGTCAGAGAGCTGTTGGGTGGCCTGCACTCCGGGATTTGCGACTAATCCCATTACTGTGGAAGATGACCAGTCGCATACATCAGAAACATCCCTCAAAAAAATGGGCAGTTGCAGGACAGGAGAGATTCAAGTGGCTGCTACTGTTTATGAAAACACTTCTAAGCATCAGGTTCTATTAACACACAAACAAGAAATTAAAAGAAGTAAAAGAGAATTTACCAGAGTTATTCAAATATAGGTGTAAGAATATGGGCTTTATTCTTTGGCCTTTTCTCCCCAGCACAACTACACAGCATCTCTGTTTCCAGGCTACTATTATTTTCTTTTTAAAAACAAACAAATAAATGGAAATACAAGCGAGAAGTATTGTAAGAATCATTATTTTCCCTCCTAAAAGATTAACTGAGTTAAAAAAAATTTACAAAGCATACTTTGGGTCTGCTTTTTGTTTGTTTTTGTTGTTCCTTTTGCAAACTGTCTTTAGAAGGTTTTAACTATCAACATAAATATTTCATTTCAACACCACCTAGACAACACACTACAAAAACACAAGCATCAGACCCTCTAAGTACCTGGATGGCTGTGTAAGAATCTATTCAAGATATGTGAATGATGCCTTTATTTTTCAGCATTTAATTTCAATTGCTTTTGCTGCTCTGGTCTATGAGACTAACAGGCACTTACAGTGCTTTGCCAATCCATTATCAGAGCAAAATAAAGTTCCATACTTGATTATCAGCTTCCCAAGCCTGATCAGTTCCCAAAAGCATAATGAATGATGGTACCTTTTCCAGCTTCTACTTGTGTTTTTCTGCCCTTCTGAGTTAGCAGCTGCTTCAGAAGCCTTCTGTTTGACTTTCTGGATGACGCTGTTCACCCAGAAGTGTGGGCTGGAATACCTTTCAACATTCTTTCTCAATATTCTCTAATATAAGCAAGATAATGAACATTAACATTAAAGACTTAGGAGTTAAAAACTCTCCTATGATGGGTTTATAGAACAAGGAGAAAAAATAAAAGTTCCCTTAACTCACAGAAATAGTCTCACTCAGTATAAGGATTCTTGACAAAGATTATCATTAGAGCAATGAATTATCCGAAGACCAAGACACTTATCCAAGCGTCTAGTAAGCATAAAGCTCAGGTACAGTGACAGACACACTAACAAAACTAGGTAGCAATGCATATTCTGTGCCATAAGAATAAATGCTACAATAGTTAAAATATTTTTTCCTAATGGATAATTTCAAAGTGTACCTAAAACATGTTCACTACATTATACCTTAGCTTATAAAAGTATGACCAAGAATGGGATCTCTTTAGGTTGATTTCACAGCTACAAAGTAATTAAATGAGTAATTTCTACCTCGATTCTTGTGTAATCAAAGAACTTCTAAAGGGTTGACTTTCTCATCCAGATACACCAAGTTCCTACAGAACAGAAACCTGTGCTCTTACTATGGATTTATCTTAAAGGTGGCTAACCCTATCTGGGCAAACACTATTCTGATCTACATTTGGTGACAGTTACCAAGATTTGATCTGTATTTTTCAGTTAACTTCAACGACTTAAGGATCTAACTGCAGTCAGCTCCTCAGAGAAGACTGGCATTAGAGGGGAGAAATAGAACATATTTCAAATTTTAAACTGCCCTTTCCGCAATTTCCTTTAGGATAAACAAATTCTCCTTCAACAGACTTTTGACAGCTGGGACTGAGTACCAAAGTACTTCAACAAGGACCACAGTGGCATTCACCTAGATACAAAATAAAAGAAAAAGATAATCAGTGAGACCAGGGCCTTGAGTAGAAATTTTATCCATGTGCTCTGAGGCAAACAGACTCAGACTCTGGCATTAGTCAAAACTACCTAGTCTCATTCATTTCTAATAGATGCTTCTTCCATACACAGGTCAATCTGAACTACAAACAGCAAAGCTCCCAGATGGAAGATGTCAATACACAGCTCAGCTGTGCTGAGGCAATAATGATATAGTATTTATCTTTTCAATTTACTGAATCACTAGGTGCTTCCACTTTCATAAACTTGATAATGTTTTGTTGCTTATTCAAGCAATACACATATCACACACCACCCTGCTTTCCACAGAGATGAGATGAACCAACACAGTGGAGCCCACCTAAATCATACAGTTTATTACAGTAGTTGGTCAGATGACTCTGCCTTAATGGATTGATAAAGGACGAATCTTGGTGGGTTTATTTTTTTTTCTGGAATAGCCACACCACCTTCTCAAATGCAGAAGGAAATGAACAACAGCACTCTTCTGTTGGCAACTGCATCAGGACTCTGGGATAAATTCTACACTACTGAAAAACAGTAAGTAGTGTACGAGTAAGTTTTAATTATTTAATTATTAGATTAATTATTCCATGTCATTTGTCCTTTGAAAACTTACAAAGGACAAGTATCTGTAGACAATCACAATTCAGTCCAGTCTCAGTATCAGCACTACTGACTGAGGGAACAATGTGCTCTCAGAATATTTCAGATTTAAACTTTAGTTTAGCCTGAAAAAACATTTGCACTACTCCTTGAACTCTCCCAGTAACTTTCAAAACTTTTATCTTCTAAAATCTTCTTATCTCTTGGACTTTTATCCAGATTTAACACATCTAATTTCTTTATACAGAGTTAATAATATTTAAAACCTGTGGCATGCTTCCTTCTTTTCGGCCAATACCATGTGTATGGTTTCCTAGCATTTCCTATATGCTAATTCTTCCTTTGTTTTTTCCTACTTTCCTGCTCTTTGTTCTTCCCAGTTTAATAATTACAGTAAATAAAAGGTGAATACTGAAAAACTCCCATGATTTCTTCAGTAACAGCTGTTCATACACAGTTGCATTTGTGTACAAGAACCGGTTTTCTTTAGTCTTCTACCATTCAGCTTCAGGGAGCTGATAGAAAAAACCATTGTGCTTATAGTACTCTATTGCTGCAACAAAGCTCGCCACTTTCATTTCACAACTCTCTGTGATTAGTTTTTCAGGGATTGCAAGGTATTTCTTTCCCCCATGAAATTACAGTTACTATACAACAACAAAACTAATTTGGAGCAACTAACGGAGCAGAATCATTATTTCTTCATTTTGCAGCACACACCCAAACGTCCATTCTTCAAACATTTCTCTGCCTGGCACTTCTTTTTTAATTCTACATTTATTCAACATTTTTTGTCACTGTAATATACAAATTAGAGGTCACTTGGCTCCTTGACATGTGAATAAAGCTAAGTTAGTCTGAGTTCTCTAACTGTTCAGACCTTCATTAGTTCCTAATAACTTTGGGGCATGTAAAAACAAAAGAGCAACAAACCCTTTCTAATGGCTGCTCACAAGGTATCCTTTTGTGGTGAACTAAAAATAAATGTTCCTAAATATTTTCTATATATATGTTCTTCACATTATCACACTGATATCCAAAACGATGATTTGTGTTTTCCTACCCCACAAAAAAAATGTTCTTATATATCAACGTATCTGCATATATGGGAATACATCAAGGTGTTATATATCCAGAATGAAATTATATTTCTTTAGAAATGGCCTCTGCTAAATAAGAGCTATTTTACCCATCTAGCTACAGTATGTATGAAGAGGTAAGTTAATAATTTGTTAATTTTACAGTAGTATATGTACTGTGCCCATTACCTAAAATTATTTTAAAGAGTTCAGTGTGAGTAGGGCAGACTGATAAAAATACTAGTTACAAGAAAAATAAGGAAGCATGTTTCTCCATCTGAAAAAGTTATACGAAACGAGTCTGCCATCGTTGGTGTAACGGACCCATTTCCTCTTTAATGCATCCACACAAAGTCTGCCTCTTTGTGAATACACTAAACTCTGCATGTTCAACATCTAATTCTGCTGACATGGGCTAAAGAAGTAATATATACATTCATCTTATGTTCAAAAGCATTTTGGCATAAGATTAACTGCTGCTCCTTCCAATTCAAAAGGCTAATTGTCCATCTACTTTCTGTGCTACAGCAGGGAGAATAGAAGGACACTTGCAGCAGGGCAAGTCTCTTCACTGACACACTTTCACTATCTTCAACACAAGAAGCACCTAACTCTTAAAAAAAGTGCTTTGCACAAGACAATACCAACCAATACGCTGCAAAAAAATAGCACTGTCACACACATCTCCAGTACTGGCCAAGGTTTACAGACACACAGGCATAGCTAGCACAACACTTGCAGATTATTTTCTTAGATACTCAAGGCATTTCCCAGTGAGAAAACAGTGTACAAAATTAATCTCTAGAGTCTACAGGAAGACTATGTCCAGAACTGATGGTTTATGGCTACAACTTGTCACGTGCTGCTTTCCAAGTCCAGGGAAAATTTATATGGGTGGCAGGAAAAAAAATTATATATGGAAGTATAACAAAAAAATTATATACATAAGTATATAGCTCTTACTATTACTTAAATATGTGCATACATGCTTAAAATAAAAGCATGCAGAACACATTGGCATAGGCAAATATAAAACATTAGAACACCTCTTCATTTTCCCCCCGAATTATAAAAACAATGTGTTTTTACAGCTAACAGCAAACAATAGATGGATATGAACAACAGTAAGCTCTCGAGAACAATCACAGGGTTTTGCAAAGTGTTCAGCAGTAATCACATCCAGAAAAGTTTGAAAAATACAGATTAAAACCAAATTCGGTGAAAGACTAAATTTGTTCCAAAGTGTCTCAAAACACTACAGCCAAGTTGTGCTTGCTGAAACTATTACTATGTAATACGCTTCAGTGCATATTTATGGATTCTGGCTTTCCACAATTACAAATGTAAAAAAATACACTGTCCTGTTCTAATATATTAGAAACAAATCAAATAATAATGTACAATAAAGTAACTAAAAGGAATATTTTAATGTTTAATCAAAAAAGTTTATTTTTAAACTAATATCTAAAAATAATCTTAGCA
>VZTB01006836.1:44688-55052 GCA_013397245.1 Thryothorus ludovicianus | reverse complement strand
CGGATTCTCGTGCCAAATGGCTGCGAGAAGCTGTGCCTGCTCCGGTTTGTCCTGCCGGGCAGCGCCTTCCCGTACGCCGTGTTTGCTTTCGCTGCCTTTGTTTTTAGTCGTGGGCACACATTTTTATTCGATTCCCGTCCTAGGAGAGATGAGTTGGGTTGGCAGGGATTGGCAAAAAATGTGGCCGGTTGAAAGGAAGGAAGGAGTAAGGAAACGAAATTGCCTTTTCCACCTTTGGCCGGAATGGGAAGGCAGAGCGGGACACACGCGCACCGTCAGGCACCCGGAAGGTTGAGTGCCCTGACTGCGTGCTGGGAAGGCAAAGCCGTGCGTTCGGCGCGAACGCGCTGGGACGCCCCACGGAACGCCACCGGTGTGGCCGATACTCGGCTGCGGTGAGTTCTATTCACCCCTCGCCCCTGCCTCAGGCCCAGTCTCTGGAAAGCTGTCCCCACGTAGCTTTCGGTAGCCCCCCAGGCTGATGTCATACCAGCGAGCAAGAATGTACTGATGCACTTTCTAGTTTTTGTGAATTCGTAAACTCCTCGCAGAATTCCCACACCTGCATTTCCTTTGGCCACCTCCATTTTAAGCTGCTTGTATCTAGGAATGTTGCCAAATCGGCTGTGAATCTGGTACTAGCTTAGGTAGTGGTAGAAAGTCATACCACTCCCTCTCTTCTAACTCCATGTCTGATGCCTCACCAGCATCTGCTGACATCTGTTTTGAAATTCATATGCTCTTTCCTAAAAGCTTCGATATATAGTGACAAGATTATTAAAGTAAGGTCTGCCGTAAAGAGTAAGACAACAATGGAATTAAAAATACACAGAAAAGGAAATAAAACAATCAGGAAAATAACATCATCAATCAATTTTTAGACCATGGAAAAAAATCATTACTTAAAAAATGCATTATTTCTACATAGATCTATATTGTACTCGTATATATAGTGTATAAAAATGGTTCATACAACTTGGAATCTTTTTTCTTTATTCCAGCCAATGACTTTTAGTCAAAATTGGGTAGTTCCAGTTATTAAGAATAGATTATATTTCATTCAAAGTATATTCTCTCTTTTAAAACCTGAATGTATATAAGTATCTATGTATTCACCTGTATTATGTTCTGGTCCCAGATGCATTAATATTACATGCAATTAAGATTTCTAAAGTGCCAACACTGAATTACAGAGACAGCAAGTAACAAAAGAGAGGGAGAGTTTACTTCAAGAAAATAATTATCAAGAGTTTTGAGATAGATACTCTAAATGCCAGAGTCCACAAGAGTGAACGTGAGTGTGTGGTAAAGCTCACAAGAACTACTTGATGGATATTTTGTACATTGTGCTGAAATCCACAGCAATCATCTCCAGAAATGACATCTTGAAAAAAGGTTAGGAACAGGTCAATGAGTTTCCAACCTTTAGGTAAACTGAATCAATATCTTCTCCAAAACTAAGGGCACGCTGTTCTAATAAAAACTGTAATACTCTGCAGTAGAAAAAGTTGGGGTAAACTTTCTTAACTGCTTTATATGCTCAGTATAGAAGGCATGAGCACAGTGTGTACCTCAAATGCAGACCTGTCATTTAATTTTGCATTTTTAATGAGAAAAGACACCCCACAGGCCATAACTGTAACCTCTATGTACCACTTCTGTTGATATAACTTGATTTCAAATCTTTACAGAATAAATATCTTCAGATTTTTAATGGATGAGCCATCTATTCCTGAATATAGCATCAGCAGATGGCCATTATACAATGTTTTACTCATTTGCTTCATGACTTAGTGAAAGTCAAAAGAGCCCCATTATGAACAATTATTACATGATAATAAACCTATGAAGAAATTTCTTTCCAGACCTCTATTCCATAATGGTTGGCTTTTGTTTTGAAATGTGAAACATCCTTTATAAATATTTTATCTTAATAACAACTATCAGTAATGACAGAAATCTTTATTGCCCATACAGGTAATTATTATCCATAGATACTATCCACACTGTTTCCTAACCCTGGACAGATACTTCCTGATAAGCCTCCCTATAGCACTAATCTTATATTCTTCTATCCAAGTAGTCTCCAGTGCATGGCTCATAGCAACCCGCTGATTGTGAGACATTTTAATGTTGCTTACTGCCATGGGAAATTAAAAGTGAAACTGACAGAGGCAGAAAAGATGATATAAACCACCTTGTGTCTCTGGTATTCTTACTCATAAGACAGTAAAGATTTGGAAATTACCATTATGTTTTATCATGTCCATAACATTCCTTGCACTAACGTATCCTAGTTTTCAATTTCTTCCTTCCATATGCCTGAAGTCACTCTCCTGTCTCTTCTGCCTAAGACAGGTTTCCTGTGATGTTTTGACAGGTTCCAAATGGTATCTGACCTTGGTACTCACATGACAGTAAAAGAGAAGATTATGTAGAGCAACATCATAGGATTTTCATAGTTAGTAAGCCTCCCATCTTAAGCAATGGGATATCCTGTGAGTGCTTTTTGGTTGCCATTGTGCATTAAGAAGATATTTGCACAGCACTATACACTCCAGTCTTGTTTGTGAATGCTTCCAGTAAATTTAGAGGCTGTCAGTATGTCTGACTTGAGCAAATTATGCCTCCAGTATGCCCTCCTAATGAGGTTTTTGTTCGCTGATTTTGTTTGAGTAAGGGGTTATTTTGTTTTTTTTCTAAGGGGAAAAAAAATAAAATGTATCTGCTGTTCCTGTGCTGTTAAATGAATAATGTCCAGTATTTGCAATTTCCTTCAACTTATATCCATTTGTTCCAGTGCATGTAGTTTTGACAAATTATCTTCTGAATGTTTTTGTGTTACTTGTTTCAAAGCAAAAAGTGCCCCCCAAGGTGCTGAGGTGCAGGCTAATGACTAGGGAAGAGTTTTTTCACCTGACTTATGCGGAATTTTAAAAACTTCTTCCCTTCTGCTTGTTTTCATGTCAAGGTTCTTATGGATGACCCATCTCGGAAAGAGCTGAAGTGTTTTTCGAAACGCTTTTGTTCTCCAGGCGCATCTCTTCCTCTGACTTTGCCGCGGCGGCAGGAGAGGGGTGTCGTGCAGAGAAGCGGGGTGTGTGCCCCGCCGCGCCCGCGCAGCGCCGCTCCGGGAGCCGGCGCCGCTCCGTGCGCAGCGCTCCCCGCCGCCGCCCGCTCCGCCGGGACACGCTGCCAGCCGCGGCACTTGGCTCCTCACCTGCGCGCCGGGCTGATCCTGCTGTATTGTGTTGGGTGAGAACGTTCTTGGCCGTTAGGGTTTGTTGGTTTGCTTGCTCGCTTGCTTGACTGGGTATTTTCCCAGAGTTTGCTGTTAGTTTACGGACTTGCATTGTCTTTCACAAAGTTTCGGTTGACCCTTCAATCCTTCTCATGGAAAGCGTCAGGTAGGCACAGTGTGATCCAGACCACCACTTCTGTGGGAATAAGCTGCTGGATCACCTGTATGAGCAAGTTGTTCCTGTATTGTTCTGCACAAGTCTGTTGGAACAGGATCATAAATTTCAACCCTGAAAAAACCCAAAAACCCAAAACAAAGCAAAGCATCTCACCACGCTTGACATGGCCACATGACACAAATTACACTAATAAATTGATAGAGTATGAGCTGATACTACAGTAATATGGCCACTGAAAAGGAGTACTTAAGTCTTCAGGATTGGCACCTGCTGTTTCTCTGATTACTTTTGTCGTCAATGTTGTATTGCTTTTACTATGAAAAATTACTTTTACCAATTATGGATCCAGGCTTATTTGTATTTTTATTATTTGACAGTTATGTAGGTTAAAATCTCCTCCCAAAAGTTTCAGCAAAGCCTGTGATTAAGCATTCAGCTCAGGATATAGTATGGGGGATACTAGTCTTCCCCCTCCATGATGTAAATAATAAATTCATATTCTGGCATCGTAGAAATACTGTTGTTTCTGTCAAAATACCTTTTATGTGCACTTATGTTCATCACAGTCAAGCACATTTTTCTTTCAGTTTCTTGAATTTTAACAAGGCAGCTTTTATTCTTTATGGGTTTCTTATTTTTGTGCAAGCCCAAAGTAAGTTATTCATATATATAATCACGCATATTTATTAACCTAGAGAGACTTTGTATAATGTCTTGTACATTTGCCATCAGTAGGACTTCTCATGCTTGGCTGGTTAATGGCATTGTATGTTTGGATTATTTATTTAAGACCTCAAACATTCTATTCTAGCTTTTACGCTTCCCCTACAGTCTACTCTTGGATACATGCTTCCTAATTCTGATTTTAAGTTTCAGAACATAGTAACTCCATAATTTTCAATAGAATTGCACTGTTTTTCATTATCATACACAGTGTCAGACCCTGAGCTCCCTTTAAGATATTTAACATACATATTGTAATTGTGTGAGTCCTCCAGTTTGTTCAGTGACTATTTCAGAAATAGTCTAGCCATTAGAAAACATGAACTGATAGGCCCTCATTCCCATCTTAGTTCTCACTGTGTCACAGGACAGGGAGGCAAGAGTTACACATTACCCAGACAGAGGTAGTTCTTTTGGTATTTCATGGAAAAGTATTATTTATAAATCTTCCCATCATCCAAAGACTGCGTCAGCTGAGGTTATTTTCTTGCAATCCAAAGTACATCACCAGAAGGACCATGGATAGCTATCTTGTTGCCCAGAATTTTATAATGGAAGACTAATCCAAAATCAAAGTCTTCTTCAAAACTTTTCACAATCTTGCACCAAAGTTTTGTATGTAAAGTGAAATATTACCTTCCCAGTGAAAAACAACAGAAAATAAATACCCACTTGCATGTAATAGTACTTCATAAAATTCTTTTCAATATGCAATTTATATACAAATTACATGAAAGAATTTAGAAGCTTTAGGAGTGAATTCTGTACTTTGTATATGCTTCATGTCATGTATTAATAGGAGCATCAATACATTTTGCACATTACTACCAAATCTCCTAATGAAAATCATAAGGAAATGTGTGAGGGATAAGTGACATAAGGATAAAAGTTATGACCTAGTCAACTGCATTTTCAGATGAGCAATTAAGTTATTTTTATTGATATATATAATTTAGAATCATTATAACAGAAGTCCATCAGGAGGCTGTTTCAAGTATTTATGGTTTTAAAGTGACTGCAGGGAAGGATCTTAAGACAACAGGTGATCAGTGTTTTCCTCTAAGGGGAAGTACACTATTAGGGGAAGAATCTTTCTCTATATGAAAACCTATTAGAAAAGCTTGTGGTACTTAGAAAAAATGGTCCTCATTAAGTCTTACGTAAAGCCATCACAAATACTTGACAAAAGTGGTATTTCCATGAAAGTCTTTAAAATAATGGAGAAAACTGAGTTGGAAGATAGCAAAATAATTGGCTTCCATTTGATACTTTAGGAAATATCGAGCAGGAATCAAGGCACTCAGTTGCTGAAGTAAAAATGTGAGTTGAATTGTAAGCCTCATTTTATAACTATAGTTACAGTTATATAACTTAGTTATAACTATAACTTCAGTTTATATAACTATAACCTCAGATAGCCAGACAGTATGTTTCCTGAACCAATATGGAATGATTTGTGAACTTGAATTTGGGCAGAAATAGAAAAAATTCTCATGCCCAAGATGCACAGCTAATGGTAGCAGTGCTGTGATTGCTGTTATTAGTCAAATTCCCCTGAAGTTAACATGGAATTTAGATAGTGCTCTATACTCTTAAGGAAGATTGGTGAATCTATAATAATATTTAAGGGAATTACGAAAATTCATTAGTGGGGAAAAGGAAAACATTTGTTTATTTGTCCTAAGAGACAGAGAAAGGAGACTTTCAACACTGAGAAAATGTTTCTTTGGACTTATATAGAGAATTGGATTGAGTGCTAAGATTGTTTAAACACCAGTTTGGATTAAACCCATGTATTACCCTGCTGTGGATATAATTGTGAAGCAGGCTGTCAGAGTATTGTATTTCTATGGGACTGCATCCTAATCTGGTTCTATTTTGAACTATGTGTTTGCATTGCCTTACAAAGATTCTAAATAAAATTCTTCTGAAATTCTGGTTTTGTTTTGATGGTTATATATTGAAGAAGATTGAAAGAAGATTATTTTTTTAACTCCAAAATAAAGTGTTTAACAGAACTAAAACTTTGAAGAGACAGGGAAATTTTCAGAAGAATCAGTGGTTAAATTTTAGTTTGTATGCTGAGAGTAATTGTAGCTGTATTTTGAGTTATATAGGATTCAAACCTATTGTATTTATGAGGGAAAACTTTTGTCATTAATACCTGGTTCTGTAAGGAGTCAGTCGTAAGTCTGAGATTTACAAGGAAAAAAGAGATTTGAGCTCCCCCTACTGTTCTTTCCATCCGAAAAGATGGAAAACTTAAATTCTGTTCTGATGGGTAAAATATCAGTCAGATAGAAGAAAAAATTAACAATAGAGAAGTGCCATTTAAAGTTTCTGGCAATGTGCTATTAACAGTGGAGAGAACCAGAGTGCTTAAGTTGTTTTCCAGTTGTTAGTACTCTCAAGGTATTTGGCATTCATAGCATAACGTGCATGAGAATGAATACCGTCACATAAAATAGTTTTCCAAGTTTTCCTTGTGATGATATGATTTATTGTTTGTGTATGCATACACTTAATCTTGTTCCCTTTACACGAAATTGGTGGATCATAGAACTTATTAAATATTGGCACATTCATACAAGTGAGTAATTTAATTTACTTTTCCAGATAGCTTTCAAAGAGCTGCTATTTATTCAGATAAATGATTTGGGAACTCTCACTGCAATTTATAATGAATTACTACTTGTAAATCTACTTTCTGACTTCCTTTACATTATTACCATTGCAAGTTACAAAGAGTAAGAATTCTGGCCCATATACTGATTGACATTACAAATACTTTTCACTGAAAGTGTTTAATAATGGCCAGATTAGTCTATTATATGTAGTTTCTGAGTCCAAGATCATCATCAGTGCTCATGATCAAAGCACTTTTATTTGTTTATTAGTACTTCTTTGTTAAATGAGACTTATTTCTTTTTCGGAAAAATCTTTGCACATAGACTAAGCTTTATTTGGACTTCTGTGCTTTCATTATTTTAACAGCTGAAAAATACAAACATGCTCATTATTTCAAGTGTTGGTATACCCATTCTCATAAAGAGTCTCTGCTAGTCTCTTTACAGGTGACCTTAAGGGGGTAGTATTGTTAAAAAAAAAAGTCAAAATTGGTACTTCTCCCTAAGTTTCCCTATGGAGTTAAAAATTCTTCCAATGAAATAATCTTTTTTTTTTTTACCATTCTGATTTCCAAAAAGTAAGGTAAGCAAACCTCTATTTCTTTGGCGTGGTGACACCAAATCCCATCTGTTCTGCACAGAGATGTGGGGTGAGATGAGAGTGAGCTGGTGCAGGGGTCTTTCTAGATTTCAGTGAGAAAGGCCCAACAACAAGTGGCTTAATAAGGTTTGTTCAAAAAAACAGGCTAAGAAGAGGGGTATAGATAGTAACATCTTAAATCTCCTCTGGTGATGGGCATTCCATGCAGCATTGAACAGTGTCCCAGTGGATTTTCCCATGGCACACTGCACAGAACAGATCCTGTCTAGGGGAAGAAACTCGCCCTTTCAGTCATTTGAGGTCATCTTTAATTTCCTTACAAGAAAACAGGTCTGTTTAAGGACAAGTCCATGCAGAAGTGTCATGGCAGTGCTGAGCAGGAGCTGCCCGTGGGCAGCTGCCTTCACTGTCCTGTGTTAGTTGCAGTCTACACTGGTCTCTCAGTCAGGATCAATACATTCCATCCCTTGATCCCTATGTAGTTTACCTTTCCCAAATATATCTTGTAATTTACAAATCATTAGTACATGAACACATGGCATTCTCAAGTGCAAGTTCCAATAGGAGAAACATAGCCTTTTCAAGATCACCATCCCCTTAGGTTTAATGTCTTCCTCAAGGATCCATATATAGTATCTACCTGCACTCTTTTCAAGGATCACATTGCTCCTTTGTGATAGTTCATGAGAAAATAAAACAGTAAACCAAAGTAATTGATTTTTGATGCCACTTTGTGGTCTCATTAGAGAGACTGCTCTCCAAGATTCATGAAGATATTTGTTTTTACCCTCAGATTATTCACCATTTTTCTTTTCCCTACACTGTCTAGAGAAGGGCAATGAAGCTGGTGAAGAGTCTAGAGGTAAGTCTTTTGAGGAGCAGCTGAGGCAGCTGGCGTTGCTTAGCCTGGAGAAAAGAAGACTCGGGGTGACGTTATCACTTTCTAAAACTACCTGAAAGGAGGCTGTAGCCAAGTGAGGTTGACCTCTTCTCCCAGGCAGCTAGGATGAGAGGACCGTCTGAAGAATGCATCAGGGGAGGTTCGGGCTGGACATTAGGAAGAATTTCTTCATAGAGTTGTTAAGCCCTGGAACAAGCTGCCTGGAGAGACTGTGGAGTCATCCATCCCTAGAGGTGTTTGAGACAAGACTGGATGGGGCATTTTGTGCCATGATCTACTTGACAGGGTGGTATCTGGTCAAAGGTTGGATTTCATAATCTCAGATGATTGATTAATCTAATTGATTCTGTGATCAAGTGAAGTTCAGTTTAACTGCTGTTTTAATTCTATTTTCCTGCTGCTTAAGTGCTCAGTTAATCTTCTTTTACCTTAATGATTATTGTTGCTCTGTCTTTTCCTTTATGACTTGAAAAAAACAGCTCCATGGTCTTCACAAAAGATTTATCTAATCCTACATGGAGGCTTACATTGGACAGACTTCAAACAGCTGACCATGCTGAGAAAAGCCAGTTCTAGCAGTGAGCTGAGAGCATTATTTGTTGCTTGAATTCTGTTACAAAATGTACATCCTACTGCTAGTTTAATTTGTTACATTCCCATTTTGTCTCCATGGTCCTATTTGATTGCTTTGTTCTTGTTGCATATTTTTATGCATTAGTACCACATCTGTTTTGTCATACATTTAGATAGACCACAAGCATAAACAGCTTAGGAGTATATTTCCTTTTTTCTGTAATTCTATGTAGTGTCCAGACCATTTGGATTCCAGTCCTAATGGATGGTACTTGTAAGAGAAATTCATACGCAAAGCCCTGTGTGATAATACAGGTATTTCACCCAGGTATGTTTCCTTCCCTCTGCCATATCAAATCCTTCTCTCTATTCATTTAGATCACCTAGAAAGGAGTAGAACTCAGTTTGGAGGAAACATCAGCCACACTTCCTATGAGAGAGTAATTCATTTCACATTTACATGCATCACTATTAGTAAAAGGTCACCATCAGTTCCCTTGTTACTAAACAAATATGACTTGCTTGTTTCAGGACATTGTCTCCTCAGTGAATATTTGGGATCTATTTTGCTGCTAGCTATCCATTTTTTTAGTATCCATTTAGTACCTACTGATGCCTTTTTCTCTGGTCCTAGAAATACCAGCCAGACACAGGAAGATAAAAAGGGATTACTTTTACATAAAGATCCTTAGGTACACAGTTCATCAGCTACAAAATGCTGAAGATGCACTCCCTGCATAACGTGTGTACAGTTTTTATGGCTTTTGCTAATTAGCATATCTGGCAAGAATCCCCAATTAGCCACACATCTGGTGAAGTCATGCTGCCTAGTTGTAGTATCTTCTAAATCCTTCCCCCTAAGATGAGGCCTAAACTCCGTTTATAAAATATTTATCTTGAAGAGTTGTCTGAGTCTTGATTTCTAAGGAGAGCCAAGATAGCATAGGGGTCTTGGAAAGTGTTTTGTCCTTCTGCCTAAGAAAATATTGAAGTTATGTTACAGTAGCAGACTACAGAGCAACAAATACTTGTGTAAAGAATACAGAGAATATATAAAAGAAAAAATGGCAAAAATCAAGACAGCATAATTTCCCCTCTTTTTTAGAGACTAACAAGACTCTGTCTTGTCTAGTCTCTGCTCTGTATTTAACCACAGCACCAGTTTACACAATCAGCTATCCCACTAGTTATTATACAGATGCCNTAACGTGTGTACAGTTTTTATGGCTTTTGCTAATTAGCATATCTGGCAAGAATCCCCAATTAGCCACACATCTGGTGAAGTCATGCTGCCTAGTTGTAGTATCTTCTAAATCCTTCCCCCTAAGATGAGGCCTAAACTCCGTTTATAAAATATTTATCTTGAAGAGTTGTCTGAGTCTTGATTTCTAAGGAGAGCCAAGATAGCATAGGGGTCTTGGAAAGTGTTTTGTCCTTCTGCCTAAGAAAATATTGAAGTTATGTTACAGTAGCAGACTACAGAGCAACAAATACTTGTGTAAAGAATACAGAGAATATAT
>VZTB01006836.1:4869-22423 GCA_013397245.1 Thryothorus ludovicianus | reverse complement strand
AGAATTACTTAATCCTTAATAGCAATGTCATAGCAGTATTTAGAGATTCTCTTTGGAAGTTAGTAGTGTTTTTCTGTATGGGTACTAAAGTATAACAAAACCTTATGCCTGAAAAGTGCTTATTGGATTTTACTGGGATATGTATATCTGGTATGCAATAGCAAAAATATTTAAGAAATCAAATTTTATTATGTATGATGAAAATTTAGACTTTTAACTGAAGTGGCAGAGAAGTTCACAACTAGTTCTGTGTGTTTCCCTTGATGGTGGGTCAGAGAGGGTCTAAGGCTTTTGGTCAGACCTTGACAGTGCGAAGTTAAATCTTCAGATGAAAACAAGACCTCTACAACAATCAGTGCTTAAATATCAGGGCCTTTGTGCTCTTCATGTACCTGTTAGTGTGGGGAGAATAAAAATGCAGGTTAGTTTTTTCTGGTGTTTGGTTTGTTTTTCCCCAGCCCTTTACCCATTAAACTTTACTCGCAAAGGTAATGAGCATCATAAGATGTAAAGTTTTTAGCTACACATTAAAGATGTGTAAATGCTATACAATATCCAGGAACATTTCCATGTTTTGGGAGTGTGTGTTGAATTGGCACTGTGATGCAAGATAGTTACATACTGAAAAAAAGTTTATGTCTTTTTTCCTCTTTCTTGTTTTAGAGAGAAGTTTATCACATAAAAGAAATGATTGAGTCAGTCAAATTAAGAAGACAGTGCATGCTGGATTTCTACTCACACTATGAACACCTTTGTGAACTTCAAGGCTCTCTCCCACTGAAAGCTGTGAAGACTAACATGACTCATGATGCTATTGATCTAATTGTAGATCACATCAAAGCTAATGATTGGGCACCGCTTCTGAATGCTCTCAGGCATAATAAGACTCTGACTTCTATTGGAATAAGAAGTTTACATCAGCATGGTCTTGAAGAATCAGGTCTGTTAAAAGATAAGTATGTCGATGTATGTATATTAGAATTTATTGCGTAAAACTTATGTGATTGAATACATGGGGGGAGGAATTGTTATGCCTGAGGAGTTACTTTAAGAAAGTACACAAAACAAAGAAGATATGATTATAATTGCTTTTATGCCAATAGGGACTGGATTTTACTGATGTGTAGTTTTTATTTTTTACTAGGTGTTGAAAGATACAAAACTTACTTTAGAAGGAGAATTCCAGCGACTCTATCAAAAGACTTGACTGGCCAACTATGCAAAGCTGTGAAGGGCTGTCTCAGTATATCAGATGTACTAAAAAATTTAGAACTGCAGGGTTTGCTTCTGAGGGAAAGAGACCTAGCACTTTTAGCAAAGGTGAGAATATAATAGTATACAAATAAATAGAAAATATGCCAGTTTATAAAGAATAGTAGCAGCTAATCTTGATAAGTATTTGTTGCAGATAAGGATATTTCTCTTCTAAGGTATCTTGGCGTAGTCTTTATATATGCATATAGAATGATTCTGCTGGGACATTTAGTATAACCTAGTCGTAACTGAATCTCTCTGAATCACAAGGCGTGCTAGAAAGATCTAGTGCCCTGTGCTCGAGGCATATGACATACTCATGACTGAAACCACTGTGCATGTGTGTGATAGAAGGGACATGAAGGAGATAGAAACTGGTCTTCAGATGTGTCATTGAAAAGCTCCAGTTTGCTTGTGAGTGGCTTCTAGGAAGGGAGGTTGCTGCTGGTTGCTCACAGGCAAGCTTCCTCTGTGCTAAAGAAATGAACCCACTTAAACTGAACTTGAAGATTTGCTTGTTTTGATCTTCATTTGAATCCCCTCGAGTTCCTTGTAAGGAACAGAGTTTGAGCAGTTTGGGTGACTTGGTTTTTTTTGTTTTTTTTTCTTCTCAAGCCAGATAACAGTATTGTTTGTTTTATTCTTAAGGGCTTGACCACAGCTTCATCTCTGGAGAGTGTCTCTTTAGCCTACTGTCCAATTGGAGATGGAGGGTTGGAAAGTAAGTTCAGAATCAAACCTTTTAAATATACTTCTCTCTCTTTTTAAGTTTTCAAATAGGTAAGCAAATTTTTCAGTATTTCTACTCCTTTTTTAAATTTGTCTATAGAGATTAAAAAATCTTCACTTTATTCTGTGTAACTGAGTAACATTTAAAGACTTGAAATTCTTCAGGCTAGTAAATAACTACTACTTTATAGTTATGTATACTTTTATTTAAAACAACATTTATATTTCTTTACTTTTTCCTGATTTGTTTACGTTTTGATAAGTACACTTAAATCCAATATGTTCTAGCTTGTTCAGATATTCTTTGCTGAACATTTGCACTAGAAATGTAGAAATTTAGAACACATTAGGTATATTTAAAATATACTCTATTTCAGCACTAGTTCTTTGTCAAAGCTTTCAGCTGTTAAATCTGCCTCTTAATAGGCCACTGAAAAAGTGTGTTCTGATAATATGGAATTGTTGTGTTTAGATGACATGCATGCTTTTGTTTTCTTTAGCAATCTGTCAGAGTATAAAGAATACAGCTACTATCAGATTTGTAAACTTCACAGCATGTAGCCTCACATGGCGAGGAGCAGAACATATAGCGAATGTATTAAAGGTAATTTAATCAGCTTTCTTAGAATGGAATGTTTGTAACAACTTAATAAATTCAATTTTTTACTTCTGCTTTAAAGCCTAAAATCCATTATAGCACTTAATGACGAGCTTGTGTGAATACCAAAATTAAATGTGCCTTCTTATGAAAGCTGTGACTTTCCATGACAAAAGTAGCTTTGTTTACTGGTGTGAGATTTAAATTTGATATTTCTTAGGAAAAACAATAAATAATAAAGTATTTTCTTTAAATGAGGACTAGGCCTGTAAACATCTGACACCTGTTTTGGGGGTGCTTCTTTCATTGTCAGTGGTTTTGGAAAATGTCTCAAGTATTCTGAAGCACTGTGTAAGAATAATCAAGTTTACAGTTCAGAAGCTACTGCTCAATTGATCTGTAGGTTTCTGCCTAGTACTATGTTTTAATAGATGTTAATTGTGATTTCCATGAAAGTACAAAATTTTGTAATATGTATTTATTTCCTATTCAATGTGCCTTGAAAGTGTCTGTCAAAAGAAGGTGATAAAATACTTTGTAGCCAAGTTTAATAATTTATATTGCAAACTGGGCAGTCACAACACATGTGAGTTACAGGTAAGGTTTAAAAATTAGTTCTATTTCTTGAACTCAGGAATGGTCCACTTATACCAGCATATATTTCTTATACCAGCATTCAAGCCATTGAATGTGGTTTACAAAAAATAGGTAAGTTGTGGTCGTGTCATCAGTTATGGCTTTGCCATTGCATTTGGTAACAGCTTCTTTGTTTGCAAAGCACCAGGCAATAAGAAGACATGGTGAAGCTTGGGCTGAAAGCCTACGTTACAGGAGACCTGGCCTTGAATATATGACAGGTTTGAGGCGGATTACTTTGAACTGCAACATGCTTATTGGAGATAGAGGAGCAAGTGCCTTTGCAGACTGTCTAGGAGAGGACCTTTGGCTAAAAGGTATTACTAAGTCTTTTACTAATGAACAGAAGAGTAATTCAAGAGTTTCCTTATAGAGTAACTATAGACATATTAATATATAGATATTGAGATACTCTATATAACAAAGAACTTTACCTACACCAGCAAATTCTCCATATACTTCATACCTGGTTGTTGTAATGATTTCTGTAAGATCTCTATATAGCTACTACTGTCTTTTCTATTATCTTTATGTCTCATTACTCCATCTCTTAAAATACAGTAGTGGCAGACATAAGACTTAAAATTGTCACTTATAACGGTTGCAGCCAGAGGAGTAACTCACTATGTATCTTGGGCAGAGTACTCTTTTTTCTAAAGAAATCTCTTTTCCTCTTTTGAAGTATTTGAATACTGTTGTGTTCTCTAGTATTGTCCTTCAATATTTTTGAGAATGAATTTGTTCTTCAGTACTATATCTAGTGATTATGCAAAATTACTAATAGTGCTGATGTAAATCATAACATTCTGTGTGTGGAATAAAAATACCTGGTTTATAGTTTTGGTTTATAGTTTGAGGCAGGTCTGCAGATAATATCCATACTGATGTAAGAGGATCAGAGGAGAGATTACTTAAAAAATCTAGATAAACAGCTGTCCATAGGCCCTAATGGGATGCATTCGTAAGTGCTGAGGGAGCTGGCTGATGTAATTTTGAGGCCAATCTCAGTAGTCTTTGAAAAGTTGTGATGGCTGGGAGGGGTTGCATGAGAACTGGAGGAGTATGGCTTGTTTTCAAGAAGTCTGGGATGAAGGACTCGGAAAACGACAGACCAGTCAGTCTTGCTTGGATCCCTGGAAAGGCAAGGATGTGCTGCCATCCAGAGGGACCTCAGCAGGCTGGAGAAATGAGCTGATGGGAACTTGATGGAGTTTAAGAAGGAAAGGCAAAGTCCTGTATGTGGACAGGGATAATCCTGTGCACTAGAACATACTGGAGCTGTGTGGCTGGAAAGCAGCTTTGCAGAAAGGGTGCTGCAAATCCTGGTGGACAGCAGGCTGTCCATGAAACAGTGAAGTGCCTTTGTGGCAAAGAGGGCCAGTGGTGTTTGGGGTGCATTTGTCAGAGACTTTGTGAGCAGGTTGAGAGAGGTGATTGTTCCTCTTAGCACAAGTGAAGCCATGGAATCTGCAGTACAGGAGAGAACTGGAGCTACTGGAGAGAGTCCAGTGAAGTGCCACTAAGATGAAGGGACTAAAAGAGCTCTGATTTCCAGAAGAGGCTGAGGAAGCTGGGACTCTTTGGCTTGAAGAAGAGAAGGCTCATAGTAGGATTAAGGTATACAAATATCTGAAGGAAGGATGTAAAGGAGATGGAGACAGACTCTTTCCAGTGGTGCCTGGGGACAAGACAAGATGGAGTGGGTAGAGATTAAAACATTGGAGGTTTTTTCTCTACATGATTAAACCCTCTTGCTTTGGGGGTGACTGAACACTTGCACAGGTAGCCCACAGTGGTTGTAGAGTGGTTCATATTACCTCCTCTGCAGATGTTAACAGTTATTTCTTAATGTTGAAAAGTTCTAATTGTCTTCTTTGAAAGTAATAGTTCTATTTTTACATGACTGTTATCATCATGTCCTCATTTCTCATGCTTCATGTTCCATGAAATGGAGGTTCTCAGCAGGACTAATTTTTTTAAGTATCAACTATTAAATTAAATTACTAACTACATGCAATACTACCTATATTGATTTTTTTTTTTTTTGCCTCCTTAAACATTTCAGCGCTTGATTTGCAGCAGTGTGGAATATCCAATGAGGGAGCAAGGTCATTATTAGATGGTCTTCAAAGTAATACAACATTAGTGGTACTTGATGTAAGAAAAAATCCATTAATCGGTAGGTATCTGTGTCGGCATTTATCCTCTTTGTGTGGTTGTTGGGGATTTTTTTTTCTTCTTCAGTAACCATGTGGGGAAAGGTAAACTGCTTTTAAGAAAAAAAGAATATGCCACAGTAATTTTCTAAACATTTTTGAAATGGGAAAATAAGCAGGGTAGGTAATGGGTACTTACTATTCAATGATCTATTTGGTCACATAGAGTTGTCTCTTACAGAAAATTCTTAATAAGGTGTTTTAATTCATTCTAGATCAAGTTCTGATGAAAAACATTATTGAGAGAGTTCTTAAGAATGGAAACAGTGCTGATTCAAAGGTATGTTTTATGCATTTTGGAATGACTTTGGGGTTTTCTTTGTAGCTTCCATTGCATGTATTTTTTTTTAAAGGGTGACTTTTTTCAAAATCAATCTAAAACAACTATTCTAGTTCTAAACAGAAGTTTGACTCAGCATAAATAAAAAGACACTGTCTAGGGGAAACTTAAATCCACTATGGTGAACATTTACCATATTGGGCTTTCTGTATGATTTCTTATGGAATTAGAGCTGTAATAAAATCACATGTAATAAAATCTAGATATACATTTAATGGAAGGAAAAATGGAAATGTATGTGTATTTGGGCTTTACCATAGAATGTTAACTAAATTTTGCTCCAGGACTGCTGGAGGGGTTTCTACTACATGTGTCCGTATCAATATGGTAATAATAACTTCCAGTTAAAAAGCAAAGGAAACTGCAGTTTAAAATTTAGCACTTAATTTATTTTAAAACTTATTTCTTGTCTCTAAGTTCTGTAGATACATTTGTTTTAAATGCTCAAGACTGTCCTTTCCAATGCAAACCATCTATGAAAACAGAGTTCAGTTAAAGTACAGTACTGTCTTTAACAGTTCACACAGAGTTCACAGTAATGTGCATAAATTGAATATCTAGACCATTTATGATTAGGTATACTGTTGAAATACGCAGAAATCTGATTCAGTTTTCAAAAGAGTCCCAGGAATCTCAGTTTTTGTGTTGGAATTTAATGCTCTTAGACAGACCTGTGGATGTGTAGGGGCTGTCTAATAAGCTGAAAATTTGTGTATAGAATTTCTAGAGGATTAATACAGTTTCCCACTTCAGTCTCTAGAAGACCTTTTTTGAGAAGTGGAGGTTGATTGTGAAGAAGTACTCTTTTCTACTTGGCAGATGCAATCAAAACTTGCAAACTATCATGGGGATCACATGAAAATAACATCTGCCTGGAAATGCTAATTGGAAAGTTAAAACATGAAAAGAAGCAACTCTGGAAAATCTTCCATATGCTAAAAGATCACTTGACTCAAGACATTAGTTTTATATTCAACCAGTTAGTGTGCTATCTTAAGTTTTACTGGCAGTGGTAGTAATTCTTCATGAACAGCATGGATGAAGAAACACTGACCACCAGCTTGCCAAGTACCTTTACTTCTTCTGCCAGTCAGAGCTGTCTTTTCTTCCATCCTGCTTTTTGTAAAAAGTGGTGGTTTATTTTTCAGTAGCGTGTAGTTGATTCCCTTCTGGGCTGTTTTTTTAGGTGTGCAAGAGGATTTGTCTACTGCTAACTGGTGCCTTTGCTAAAACAAAAGCTATATATTTTAGCAGCACTGTTTAGCAGTATAGTGAACTGCAATGATAGATATGACCAAGTGTAATAGGTGGTGAAAGTTTGTGTAGTTTTTCAGAGACTAAAGAGCCTAAAGGAAAATCAGTTGAAGGTGTCTGCAAAACAGGATACTTTGAAAACACTGTTTTGTATTTTGCTGTCTTTATACTTAGATGCTTAGATGTTGTGCAACAGCAGCAGAGATGAGACAGTCTATGGGCTAAATGAACTTTTGGTTTAACCTAGTATACCTGCCCTTTTAGGTGTCCAGTAAAACAAAATTAAAACGACTTTTGCTCTTAAAAGCTTGCAATTTAATCTAACTCTTTCTGGGTATGTTTTAGTTTAAATTAATCAATTCACTTGCGCCGGGACTAGATCCAGCTGGAGATACAATTAATCCTTGTTTAAATTTTGCTGTATCCAAAGTGAAAAGAAGTTGTTTTACTTGACAGTGATAAATTTGAATTAAACTTGGTTAGTTAGAGCACAGTAATGGCATTTTAATCATTCTGACGCTTTAGATGGGAATAGCTCTGGCATACTGTTCCTAGTACTGATGTGGGATTTAGGGCTATGTGAGGCAAGCTTTGTGTTAATGTCATCTGTATTTTCTTCAATGACTACTCCAGCACTAGACTCTGTATTATTAGTGATGCACACTGAAAAGTAAGTGCAGAGTATTTTTAGAACATCTACCAGGAGTAATTAAACTTTTATCAGGGCAAGGGGGGCTATTAGGAATAGAGCTGTTGCTCTGAGGAAATGAAGTTTGAAGTACAGCTGTGGCCTTTGATCATCACTGTTTCTTAATTTTATTTTAAGGCTTTTACTTTGTAAGGATGAATTTTCATTACAAACAGTAAAAACAAACTTCATGTTTTTTAAAATACTGACATTATCAGTAATACAAAATCATATTAGGAAAGCATTTATTACTCTGGAAAGCTTTGGCCTGGGCCTGTCATTCCCATCAACTTATTCTGAGAATGAAGTGCAGAAGCCAGGGTTGCTTCTTTATAGGGTTGATGCTGGGATTTTTTTGCTATTGAAGGAGAATTCGTTTGCATAGGAGAAAGGGTAATAATACTGGATGGGATATTGTAGTGGTGTTTTGGGAACACTTTCTGGTAATGTAGACTATCATCTATGTTTGAATTTGGAAATTTGGACTTTGTCAGACTTCTGTTTTTTCTTGATTTTGCAGCTGATAAAGTTTTCTGTAAGTAGCAGTGTTCTCTATATCTGACAAACTACCTTTAATTTCAAATAAGCACCTCTTCAACTGTCAGTTGCTAAAGTGATTTATTTTTCTTTAAAAAAACTTCAAATTCCAGTTCAAGTGGCTGATGTCTCCGTCTTCCAAAGACCCTTTGAAAACTAAGCCAAAGAAAAGAACTATTGTCCTAGGAAGTGGTCGGAAAGGAAAAGCTACTATTCGTATTGGTAATTCCTTGTTTTTTCTGGCTATAGTAAATTTTGTCTAGAAAATTTTCTCTTAATGCTTCACAGCTTAAATTAAAAAATGTTAGTGTTTTACAGAACGCTTGTCTTAGAAAAAAGAATAATAAATTTTTTCTTAGTTATATAATGTATCTTCTATCATCATTAATATCTGTAGGAAACTTGCTTTTGTTTTTAGTGTCGCTAGATACATGGCTGGAAAAATGGTAGGATATATTGACTTTAAAATGTGTGAAAGCATTGCACATATTTATTCAGTATCTTCACAAGCTTTCACTTCTGCAAGGCCTGGCAGTCGTAAGTTGTCCAATTCTGCTGTTGTAACCTTTCTGTAGCAGGCTGTTCTCTGCCAGAGCAAACAAACATGCCTTTTTTAACTGATGTACAAAAGGTTCTAAGATTTTTTTAAACTTCATGTAAACCTATTATAATTAGTATGTTTAAAATAACGTAGGTATCTTGAATATTTATAATTAAGTACTGATAGCTGCAAAAATTAACATTTCTCAGTAAGCTACTAAAAATTTCACTGTAATACTTTTCACTGTCTCTCATCTTTGCTCTAGTTATCTGGAAGCAGAGAGGTAAGCATAAATCAGTGGAGGTCTTTCTACAAATAAACTGTGGTGATCAGGGTGGTGGTGGTGGGAGAAAAAATTGCCTGGCAAATGTGGTTTTGGAGGGTTTTGTCGTTTTTTCTTTGGCTTTCCTTCTGGTTTGGGGTTGTTCGTTGTGGAGGGGGGGAGGGTTTATGTATTTAGGGTTTTTTTTTTAAGAGAAGAAGGAAGCCAAGGTGAAAACTATCCTGTTCATGTTGAGAATGAATTGAGATTTTGAATCCTGTTAACTAAGTTGTGCATTTCTGCACCATTATGAAATCAGCTATTTTATTGATCTCAGAGAAACAGTAACCCGAGTTCTCAGTAGTTTAACTGTAGGAAATATTAGGTGTTTAGTTTTCTAGACTTACCAGTTTCTTAGAGACACTTACCAGTTGACTTAGAGAGAGTATGAAGTAGAGTGATCATCCTCGTTAGGTTTCTTGCTGAGTCTACTTTGATGCTGTATGAATTAAACAACAGCAGAAGACCAGAGCAGTGAACCTTACTTTTTCTTATTAGTCCTCTGAAGGGAGGTGTCCTATACAAGTGATCTGCATGAGTACCAGCTTTATTTTAAATTATTTTACCCATAAATAAAATAATGTTCTTCACTCTAAAGCCACTAGAGGGCAATTTGAAGCATACAGATGCCTTTATTGTCTACATGGATGGTCTAAATTTGACCTGAGACAATGGAATCAAGTATCTGAAATTAGTACTGTGAATAAACCTCTTCTGCTACAAAGTATTACTTCGTTTTTTGAAAACCAACTTGCCTTGCATCAGCCTAACGGCAGTTAAGTGTACCAGTTTATAATTGCAAGTTTTTGGACACTTTAGCAAAATTAGACAGAATGGCAGATTTCCTACAGTCCTTATTCTTACATAGGAAATTTTATGAACATTAAGCTGAGAATTTGTGTGTGAATAATAAGGGATAATGAATGCTCTTTTTCTCTGATCTTGCTGTTCAATCCAGGATTATCATCTAAAAAATCTGTAAGTCCTGGAAAAAAAAATTCCACTGTGAGAGAGAGTTACTCACCAAAACCACTACCACCAGGCACAAAAGGCTTCCTTCCTTGGCGGACTGCTGAACGTGCAAAGAGATGCAGGTGAGGTTTTCATAGTACAAGGGGAAATACTGAACCATAAAACTTGCATGATAAATACAGTAGAGAGCAATGTTAGGTTTTTAAAATATGATTTGAAAGTTACACACAGAATGTCATAATAGTTTTTTTTCTGTTTATATAACAGAATTTTGAGGATTTTACATAAATTCTTCTCTAGTAAATATTTAAAATACACAAAAATACATGATAGCCATAGGAATACTCATATGCAGCAAAAAGCCCCACCACAGGCAAACCTACCTTATCTGCTTGTTCTTTTGTTAATAATGATTTATCAAATGTATCATAGCTGAAGAGGCAAGTTAGTGTTCTAAACTTGTAGTATAGTTGGTTTGAGATCCAGTTGAAGGTGCTTAGGTATTTCCTGCCTCTTTTTTCTGCTTCACCTCACTGAATATCAGCATAATTATTGTGATCATTTAGGACTTATAAACTAAAATAAAACTAGAAAAAAACTTAGACATGAAAGCTGTCTTTTGAAACAGTTTTTGTTTGTTATGTTTTTTTAATCTGTATATCTTAGCCTCTCAAAATGGAGACTATGTAACTATTGAAACAAAAAAAATTACTTAATGCTCTATTGCAACTGGTTATTTAGCTTGTTTTTCAAAATGACACCACCAAATTCTCCTGTTGACTTTAGTTCAAAGTAATTAAGTAAGATGCCTATTGAAGATATTAGTGTTAGCATCCAGTAGTGTTGCTCTAAATCATGATTAAGTACGGAGTACTAATCAAAATGAGAATTTAATGAGTCTTAAAGGAATACAGTGCAGTGTCTGATGGTGTTTATTTACTCTTATTTCTTCATCTGTCCCAGAATCTTGTGTTTGGAACATTATAAACTTACTTTCCTCAAAAGTATGGTTTTGTTTTTTTTTTTCTAACTTCAGAGGCAGGACAGTGGATTGTGCTGCTGGAGAATTACCTCTGAAGATTCAGGTACTGTTTCTCTCACACAATGGCTTTGTTTTTACTGGGTAGATGCCTGAAAAGAGGGGAAAGTGTTTTCAACAGAATCTCGTTGTCTGAAAGCTAAGAATGGAACATACTTTTAGGGATTCTTACTCAGAAGTGAAAAAAACTTGTTTACATCAGCATTTGGTTGAAGCTTCCTTGATATTTAGTTTACTTCCATTTCTGTCTCTATCTTTTGGTTTCCTACTCCTGTGAGCTAGCTGAATTGTTGTATAGCACAATCCCTTCATAGGCAATAAGAATAACTAGCAGCATTTTTCTCTGAAGGCTTTCTGCACCATCTTTCCTGTCTTGGGTTTGGATCACATACTTGTTTTTGCACCTGTCTGTGAGGTGCTCTAGTAAACCTGACAGGAGAAGAAAAACCCCATCCGTTCTTCCTTCTCCTTTGCATCTCATTTCCGTAACAAAAGGGATCTGATGGCTGCAGAAGCCATCAGTTATCCCTTGCTCTGATGTAGGCTTCCCATGGACTGCAGTCCTTTGGGCTGGCACATGATGCCTGTGGGCAGCAGCTCCTTTAACTCATCCCTCTACTCTGACATGGATCTTCTGGCTGGTATGAGGGTCTTTGCTTTATGGAATACCTCTTCCTGCTCCCAGCCTGATGTTCCCTCTGCTTTTTCTCACTTTTTTTGTTCCCACCTCTTGTGTCTGTCTGGTATCTTTTGCCTTGCAATGGGTCAGCTGGAACTGGCTATGTCCTGCATGGGGCAGCGCTGCCTGTGCCTTGCAGGGGCTGAGTGCTGCTAAATCCTCACCAAAAATACTCAATAGGCACACATAGGATTGGGTTTTTTTAATACTGTTTTATGCAAATTTATTACAAAGTTGTATGGCTGGGCAATGTGTATACATTGTGAGGGACTCTGGGAAACAAATATATTTAAATTAAGCTTTTGATACGATTTAATCTTTGAGTTTTGGTACCCATTGTAATGCTATGAGTGGGCATTTTTCTTTTCTGGTGTAACTAGACAGGTGTTCCTGTGAAAGTGACACTAGAAAGCGCTTCTACATCTGAAACTGAAGACACAGAAGATTTAGAGAATCAGCAGCCTGATTTGGCAAAATCATTAGATAAGACTGATGTAGCACAATATCAACAGTTAGAGGTAAGAATCATGTTCAGTGCCTTAGACTCCAAAAGGCAAATTATATCATGTTTTATTCAGAAAATTGTAATTAAACAAATAACCAGTTTTGGAGCAGGATTTCAGAAAAAGTTAATAAACTGCAGTATGCATAATTTCTCTGTTCCAGTCTTGAATTAATGCACAGATTTTTTGATCAGTATTATTGCCTGTAATATTTTCTTTCAAGTATTTACTTTATAAAAGTAATTTAATGTTATTTCTAAGAGATAAAATATAGTAATGACTGTTGTGTAAAAATAATTACAAAAATAGCTGAAAGTGTTTGAGTTCCATTTTATAATTGAGCCTAGTAAACTTTTCTTAATTTGATTTTTATTATTCCTTCTAGTTCTTCGATACTTAAAAAACTTAATAGTAGTGAAATGAGCTATTTTTGCAAATGTCTCGACTGGGAATGTTCTTACAAATGAAAGGGGTAGAAAAAAGTGGCTCAGTAGTACTGCTAAGGTAGTCTATCACTATTACAAACTAACACCCTCAGCCGGAATAACTGAGTTATTTCTGAAGTGTTAGGATTTGAGTTCTGTTCAGAGAAAACAGTGATTACTTTTGTCAGTAAGATCTTCAATCAGTCTGCTTTTGATGGTTGTCATCAGAGCACTACACTGGCTGCTCATGTGTGTGAATATTGGAATGTATACCTGTTTTTGGGTAAGAGGAGTTAAGTTTTAAATTGCTGTAGATTTTTCAGCAGTGGGAATATTTAGGGTGGGATACAGTTGTGAAAAGCAAAAGGACTGTATAAATACTGCATAAATAACTACCAACTTTTTCAGCTGACGTATACTTTTTCTTTAGACCTTTTTCTCTCTAGAACTTTTGTTCAGGAAGATTTCAAGGTTTTCACATGTTCTTGGAACTTAAAAGTTTTATAGCAACTTTAACTGTTAATGTGCAAGGCGTTGACATTGCACCGTGTGGTGGCTTCAACACTTACTAAGAGCACTGTGTCTGAAATCACAGAATTCCATGTCACTTGCAAATTGCTCCAAAAACTTCTATATAGGAACTACTGTGCTTGCAGAAAGCTTTAATCTTGGTTTTTGGAGAGGGAAGAATATTATATTCAGAATGCACAGCAAAGGCAGGAGGTGTTTTGTGCTTTGGGGAAGGGTTGCCATACTGACCTATTACATCAGTGTTAACTGTAGTACTACAAGTAGAGCAGCTATAAGGAAGAGGCAGTTTGTGATTAATTTGAACTTCCTTGGAGGGAAACCCACAAATTTTGGCAACCTACCCCAAAGTTTTGATTCTTCTGTACTTGTAAAGGACCAGATTTTCCTGACTTTCTGAATTTGAAAGACAAGATACTTTTTTTTGCCCGTGGTTGCTTACCAGGTAGCAGCAATTAAGCAATCTGCACCTGATTCTGTGCCTCACCCATTGTTTCAGAGTTACCTTGACACAAAGCAGGTTTCACATTATGGCAGAATCAAACTATCAAATTGACACCACTGAATTGTCTATTTCCCCTCTGTCACTTAGTGCCTTTTCATTTCTTGCTTCAGTCTTTTTCTCTTGTGCCTTTTTTCATGTTTTTCTGATCATAAGACTCATTAAACAGCTGTTACTGCACAGCAGCTTGCAAGGGGAGGTGCTTTAGGGAACTAATACTACTGAAAAGTAGTCCAGTGTATTTGGTGGAATCAGGCCTTTCAGTAAATGGGACAACCAGTTGTGTTAGAACAATGATGGTAATGCAGTGAGAGTAAACAGTAAGAGGTGAGAGTTCCTTAAACTGCTGCTTTGTCAAAAAAACCTCTCCAAACATCTCTTGATGTGACTGAATGACTCGACTTTTGCTTAAGTATGCAAATCTTGGAGAACTTCTCTACATCCTTCTGCTCAAAAAGGGGCTTTAAGCATGCTACTTAAGGAAACGAGTAGTAATTAGTTGTGTTTTCATAAGAAAAAAAAAAAAGCCTTGGGTACTGAAAGACTATCTCCTTAAATGAAAAATGAGAAGTGATAAATATTCTTTTCTTCCACTAGAGGGATTCAGACGTCACAGTTGGTTTTGATGAAGTGTGTAGTTGAGGTAACTCCTATACTTTAAATTTTAACTAGGTATTGAAATGGTGAACTTCACCCTTAATCTAGGGCAACTCGTTCTACATCTCACTACTTTGTGAGTTACAAATAAGTAGAGATTGCACTGTAACTTTTTTTTTAAGTATTATGCAGTCAAGTAGAAGAACATGGCTGATTAGTTACTGAATTTTTTTAAATATAATTTAATTTTTTAAACTTCAGTTTTATACCTCTGTCTAGTGTTGAACAGACATACTGCTTGCAGTAATTCTGTGGGTTACCTATATTTTTGGTATTCAGTTTCATCTTAAAGCCTATCAGTGCTGTCTTTCTGGGCTGTAATACATGAGGGCTCAGTCTTGTAGCTTGGATGTACATTTAACTCTGATTTATTTTAATAATGTTTTTCTGCACAGAGACTAGGGCATGGTGTCTGTCAACTAGTGAATTTCTTAAATGTAAATCGAACATTAAAGTTTACTTGTAATATAATGGTGACAAATTAGTTTCTTTAAATGCTAGCTTTGATACTCTTATTATATAAGAACATACTTTGATACTCCTTATATATTATAAGGAGATGCAATTGCAATGTTCAATTTTGTTATGAACTCAGCCCATAACCATGAAATACTAGGTACATCTAGAGTGTGATAAATCAAGTTTAAACATTACTGCAAAATTTACAATTATGTTTAAAAAATCATGATCATTTAATTACTTTTGACATTACAAACCAGGAATTTGAAGAAAAAGGTCAGTGCTTTCATCTTTAAAATTATCTAAAATATGTCCACAACAAAAATACTATAGAACTATGGTTTCTAGAATTCCTAGCCTACCTCGTTAACTTCAAAATAATTGTACATTTGCACTCGCAGTATAAATGGAAAGGTAAGAATTCTTCAATCTGTGATAGCTGTTGCTGATCTTCAAAGCTAGGTTGGGAGTTCCAGGTTATATGTCAAGTTGAGAGTGTGGAACATTATGGTTTCTACTCTCTGTGCTATGCTTCTGTGTCTGTTAGAGGTTTTACACTTCCCATTACTTCCACATGTTCAAAAGCAGATGGCAGTATGATTGTGGTATTTGTGGGTGGTTCTTACTTAAATATTTGCCCCCCCACCCTATGCCTGCAGGTTAGACAGTACTAAATCTGTTTGGATGCTCCAGTATGGTATGATAAAGATATGACTGGCTTCCTACTTGCAGCATTTGCTTGGTTGATGCTAGTCTAGGGATTTTAGGGGTGGGCTTCCCTGGACTAGTGACAGACTCATAATTATATCACTTTGAGTGGTTGTCACTGGGAGGGCTATATATAGAAAGTGTTCTAGAACCTGCATCTTGGAATCAGTTGTAGAAGTTCCTTGCAACTTAGAACACCTTTGCAATTGTAGAAGGTTTAGTTTTACTACGCATTCTGTTTCACACAAGTCTTCTTAGTTGATTGCTTATATGAAGTGCAGTGGTATGCACTTGAATAAGTTTTTGCTGGTAAACAAACTATTTCAGTACTATTTGAATCTTTGATTCTCTGTAGAACTGGTTGATATGGTTTGTACAAAAAGCAAATGTCCTTTTACATATGTGTGCCTGTATACAAAGTGAAAGGGAGGTGTTGCGCACTGTTAATTTGTATAGTCTAACCTCTGAAAAATAGAATAGCTTGATAATTTGAACAGTTTTCACCTTTTGAACCAGAAGATTAAAGTGTGCAAAACCAAAAATTCTTGCTTGTTTTTCCAGTTCAGATGCTGTAGTTAAAGATGATAATGCTGGCATTTAATAAAATGTGGTTTTGCAAATCCTGACTAGTCTTACTGAAACTGAGATTTACTACTTAGAACTGGTAATTAAAATGCTAGTCTAGGCATCTCATGAATAAGACTAGAATATATATTTATTAGGTGTTTGTATTTTTAGTTTGTTTTTATTCTTGTTAATTCAACACTAAACTTGGAATTGTGAAAAACTTTTTACTGAAGAACTAAGTGAAACCATTGAAAGAGTACACTTCTTGCGCTTCAGAATTTTGTATTCTCACTGCTGAGAATACAGTTCTTCAGAATATTGTATTCTTACAGCTGTAAGAAGGAATAAAGAGTATAGTTGGAAAATCTAGATATGGCTGCTAAGGATTTCTTATTAGAGCCCAATCTGAGCTTTTGATGATGTAGATATATTTAGTTAAAAATGATGCTTGAAAAAAGTGAAGGGAAGTAGAGAAGACCATATGTTTTTGATGGTTATCTCATAGGCCAAAGAGACTTGGGCTGTAATTTCATGTGATCTGTTGCAATCTTGTAAATCTGTTAAGTGAATACTTACTTCTTAAGTGACACTTACTTCTTCTTCTCTGTCTTAATATTTTGCATCCTAGAGTTATGTACTGGTAGATTCTGTCCTGTATTGTCCTGTATTTTTGAAGAAGATACGTTTGGAATGCCATTTGCTAGTTGTTAAATTGTTGAGGTTTTTTTATTGCATGTTAGTGTGACATTTTGAGATAAATTTCATGATAGTATATTTGTATTGTGATAGATGGAGCTGGAAGAATGCATGGAAAAACTAAAGGAAGAACAGAAAGCTAGAGTAAAGGCCGAAGAACGATTACTAGAGGTAAAGATAACTACTAGTGATCTTTACTTTTAAAGGAGGCATTGCTCAGAGAATCCACTTGCTTAGTTAGGAATAATTATCAATGATCACTAATCTGGTAGCTTCCAGTGTTTCAGTTCAAAGTCACGTGGATTGTTTAAGGGCAATGATGAAATCTGTGTTTAGTAATGTTTATTCTACTGATTCTGTTCCAGAGCCTTGAACTCCAGCTGAAGCTACTCTTTCAATGTGTTTTATTCATTTTCTGAAACACTTATGCTCTGGGGCATCCTGATACTTGTTTTTCTCATGAGAGGGATTAAATCTGTTTGCAGTATGTATACACATGGATAGTTCTTTGTCTCCAACTCACTTACTATGACTTGATGAAAAGCTATGTGTCACAGCTGTTGTTCAATTTGGTTTATTCTGTACTTTTGATTTTTAAGTTTTGTTTCTGCAGGCAGTAACTATATTGGATAATTTTTTGCATATCAATTGTTGTGAACTGCAGTTCAACTTTGACAAAACTGAACAACTTCCCACAGTTAAAT
>VZTB01006835.1:997-11848 GCA_013397245.1 Thryothorus ludovicianus | reverse complement strand
GTTCCCCCCTTAATTCAGCCTTGGGTTCCCCCCTTAATTCAGCCTCGGGTTCCCCCCTAATTCAGCCTTGATTTGGGGTTGTGCATCCTCCAAGGATGTCAGTTTTGGGTTCCCCCCTTAATTCAGCCTTGGGTTCCCCCTTAATTCAGCCTTGAGTTCCCCCCTTAATTCAGCCTTGGGTTCCCCTCTTAATTCAGACTTGATTTGGGGTTGTGCATCCTTCATGGATATCAGCCTTGGGTTCCCCCCTTAATTCAGCCTTGGGCTCCTCCCTTAATTCAGCTTTAATTTGGGGTTGTGCATCCCCTGTGGGCATCAGCCTTGGGTTTCCCCCTTAATTTAGCCTGGTTTGGAGTTGTGCATCCCATGTGGGCATTAACTTTGGGTTTCCCCCCTAATTCAGCCTGGTTTGGGGTTGTGCATTCTCCATGAGCATCAGCTTTGGGTTCCCCCCTAATTTAGCCTGGTTTAGGGTTGTGCATCCCCTGTGAGCATCAATCTTGGGTTTCCCCCTTAATTCAGCCTTGTTCCATCCTCCGGGGGCTCTCACTGGGGTTTTTTCCAGGATTCTGCCCCTTCTCATCCCAACACCCCCCCTTCCATGCCCTCCCCCGGGGCACATCCCCCTCAGCGAAGCTCCAGTGGCTCGCTGTGCCCGGCTCTGGGCTCCCATCCCCCTTCGGCCAGGCCACCATGGCTAATTAATTCCCTTCCCCTCGCCGCTCAATAGCCGCTCTTGAGCTGTGTAATCGCGCTGCCGTCCGCGCTGCCTTGATTTAATTTCCCCTCCGGCTAACGCGTGGCTCTGGGTGGCTGTCACCGCCGCCGCCGCCTTTGAACAGCGAAACCCTCCAGACTCATCCAGGTTTCCCCTCCTGCCTCTTTCTCTCTCTCTCTTTCTCCTCCTCGCCTCTTCTCCTTCGCCTCCCCGGGATGCTGCGGCACCTCCCGCATCCCAACCCCTCGTGGGAGCGCGGCCCCGTGGGGAGCCCTGGGGCGGCTCCCCGTGCCCCGGCATCCTGCGGCCTCCGCGGGCCGCCGTCCCCTTTGTCCGGGGGAACAAGGGCGGCTCTGTGGCTCCCGGGGGCCGCCGCGGTCCCCCCCGTGCCCGCTCTCCCGTGCCGCTCCCGCACAGAGCCCGCCTTGTTCGCCCCGCGCCCCAGCGGGCTTCGGGCACGGCCGGCCCGGGGGGATCGAGCTGCCCCCGGCTCCTGGCACCCGCCGGGCCTTTTCTTCCTGCCCTTGCCTCAGTTTCTCTTTCCCTTTCTCGCTCCCGGGCTCGCTCTGCCTTCTGCCGGCGCTGCGGTGTTTTTTGGGAAGCGGCTCCGGGGTGAGTGCACGGCGTGGGGCTGTTCCCTCGGGGTTCCCTTCCTGCCAGGCCTTAATTTCCTCCCTCTCCGTGTCAATCCCAGCTCTGGCCACCCTTCCTCATCCTCATCCTGGGCTGTTCCCCTTCTCTGCAGCTTTCTGGGGGTGCTTTGACTTTCTCACCCTTTTTTTTCTCTAAGGAGGCAGCTCTGGGGGAGGGTGTCACAGCCAGGCTGGGTGGTGGGACCGAGTCCTCCTGACAGGAGGGCAGTGCCACCCAGCCAGCCCCGGGATGATCCCCCCGGATTAGCACGATCCAGTGTGAGTGCCACGGGATGTCTCTCCGTGCCTCAGTTTCGCTTTCTGGGGGTGCTTTGACTTTCTCACCCTTTTTTCCTCTAAGGAGGCAGCTCTGGGGGGGGTGTCACAGCCAGGCTGGGTGGTGGGACCGGGTCCTCCTGTGACAGGAGGGCAGTGCCACCCAGCCAGCCCCGGGATGATCCCCCCGGATTAGCACGATCCAGTGTGAGTGCCGCGGGATGTCTCTCCGTGCCTCAGTTTCCCCGCCGCGCAAGGCCGTCGGTGACCTCGGGTGTCCCCCTGCCAGGGTGTGAGCCGTGTGCCGGGCGGGCTCGTGGCTGCCAGCCCCAGGTTGCCACCATGGCGTCCCGCATCGGGCTGCGGATGGAGCTGATGAAGCAGCAGGCGCAGCAGGAAGCGGAGCGGGAGCGGGTGCAGCAGCAGATGATGATGAGCTACATGCAGCAGCAGCGCATGCCCGTGGCCTCCAGCCCCGCCATCAACACCCCCGTCCACTTCCAGTCCCCACCGCCCGTGCCCGGAGAGGTCCTCAAGGTACCGTGGGTGTCCCCCCCTGCCCGGGTCTGGGACAGCCCGCGGGGTCCCTGATGGGTTTTGTCCCCTCCAGGTCCAGTCCTACCTGGAGAACCCCACCACCTACCACCTGCAGAAGTCTCGGGACAAGAAGGTGCAGGCTTACCTGTCGGAAACCTACGGGAACAAGTTCGCTGCCCACGTCAGCCCCGCCAGCCACTCTCCCAAGCCACCCCCGGCCGCGTCCCCCGGCGTCCGGCCCGGCCACGTGCTGTCCTCCTCGGCGGGCAACAGCGCTCCCAACAGCCCCATGGCCATGCTCAACATCGGCTCCAACCCCGAGCGGGAGGTGAGGGGGTGTCCCCGGGCTGCTGGGGACACCCAGGGTGCTGGCCAGGGCGGAGGAGCCCACGGGCACTCGTCCTTTTCTCCTTTTCCCTTGCAGTTCGATGAGGTCATCGATGACATCATGCGCCTGGATGACGTTTTGGGCTACATGAACCCCGAAGTCCACATGCCCAACACGGTGAGTGATGGGAGATGGGAAGGGAGGTCCCACAGCCTTGTCCTTGCAGATGCAGAGGTGGCACAGAGGGGACCTTCTGCCACGTCCCCACAGCGGTGCCTTGGAGGCTGCAACACCCACAAGAATCAGTTCCCCTCAAGGACAGTTGGGAACTCTTAAAAAGCTGGGGAGGGACCAAGGGTGGGGAGATGGGAGAGCAGGAGAGGTTTCCCTGGAGGAGCTTCCCCAGACTGGGACAGCTCGTGCCTCCCAGTGGGATTCCTCCTGGCCAGCCCTGCTCAGATGTGATTCTTCTGCCCCATTTTAGATGTTGGCCATGGCAGGGCCTCAGCTGTGCCCTTTGAAGTCCTGTTTTCTTTTCTGCTCTGCTGAAAGCTGCCTTAAGAACCTGGGAAGAGAATTCCACCTGCCCAGGCCGTGCACTCCCATCCCAGCTGGGCATGATCCCTGTCCCCAGCCCTGGCTGGTGCTAACCCAGCTGTCCCTCTGTCCCCCAGCTGCCCATGTCCAGCAGTCACATGAATGTCTACAGTGGGGACCCGCAGGTGACGGCGTCACTCGTCGGTGTCACCAGCAGCTCCTGCCCCGCCGAGCTCACCCAGAAGAGAGAGCTCACAGGTTTGTGAGCTCACAGGAATGGGGCTGTCCCCGTGGGGCACAGGGGCTCCAGTGCCAGCCCGGGATGCCCGTGGGGCGAGGGGCAGCCTTGTCCCCTCCGGGTGACACCCCGTGGGTCTCTTGCAGATGCCGAGAGCCGGGCCCTGGCCAAGGAGCGCCAGAAGAAGGACAATCACAACCTGAGTGAGTTCAGCTCTGCCTGTCCCTCTCCTGGCCCCACAGCCTTTCCCCAGCACCCTTCATCCTCATTCCCGCTTTTTCTGACATGGGTCCCCCTTCCCATCCCAGCTGGCCCTCAGGAAAGACCCCCTGAGCCCCCCCATCCTGGCTGTGCAAAATGGGGTACAGGAGACTCCCCCCTGTGCTCCCTGGGGGGAGATGAGACCTGCTGGGCCAGGGATGGAGCAGGGCTGGCTCCTGAGGTTCCTCATCCTGAGCTCCCCAATTCCAGAGGGGCTGGCTGGGGCACGACAGAGGGATGTGGGACATGAGGGACAAGAGGGACATGAGGGACATGTGGGACATGAAGGTCATGAGGGACATGAGGACATGAGGGACGTGTGGGACATGAGGAACATGAGGGACATAAGGGATATGGAGGACATGAGGGACATGAGGGATATGGAGGACATGAGGGACATGAAGGACATGAGGGATATGTGGGACTTGTGGAACATGAGGAACTTGTGGCACACGAGGGACATGAAGGACATGAGGGACGTGAGGGACATGAGGGACATGAAGGACATGAGGGACATGAAGGACATGTGCAACACAAGGGATATGAGGGACATAAGGGATATGGAGGACATGAGGGACATGAGAGACATGAGAGACATGAGAGACATGAGAGACATGAGAGACATGAGAGACATGAGAGACATGAGAGACATGAGAGACATGAGAGACATGAGAGACATGAGAGACATGAGAGACATGAGAGACATGAGAGACATGAGAGACATGAGAGACATGAGAGACATGAGAGACATGAGAGACATGAGAGACATGAGAGACATGAGAGACATGAGAGACATGAGAGACATGAGAGACATGAGAGACATGAGAGACATGAGAGACATGAGAGACATGAGAGACATGAGAGACATGAGAGACATGAGAGACATGAGAGACATGAGAGACATGAGAGACATGAGAGACATGAGAGACATGAGAGACATGAGAGACATGAGAGACATGAGAGACATGAGAGACATGAGAGACATGAGAGACATGAGAGACATGAGAGACATGAGAGACATGAGAGACATGAGAGACATGAGAGACATGAGAGACATGAGAGACATGAGAGACATGAGAGACATGAGAGACATGAGAGACATGAGAGACATGAGAGACATGAGAGACATGAGAGACATGAGAGACATGAGAGACATGAGAGACATGAGAGACATGAGAGACATGAGAGACATGAGAGACATGAGAGACATGAGAGACATGAGAGACATGAGAGACATGAGAGACATGAGAGACATGAGAGACATGAGAGACATGAGAGACATGAGAGACATGAGAGACATGAGAGACATGAGAGACATGAGAGACATGAGAGACATGAGAGACATGAGAGACATGAGAGACATGAGAGACATGAGAGACATGAGAGACATGAGAGACATGAGAGACATGAGAGACATGAGAGACATGAGAGACATGAGAGACATGAGAGACATGAGAGACATGAGAGACATGAGAGACATGAGAGACATGAGAGACATGAGAGACATGAGAGACATGAGAGACATGAGAGACATGAGAGACATGAGAGACATGAGAGACATGAGAGACATGAGAGACATGAGAGACATGAGAGACATGAGAGACATGAGAGACATGAGAGACATGAGAGACATGAGAGACATGAGAGACATGAGAGACATGAGAGACATGAGAGACATGAGAGACATGAGAGACATGAGAGACATGAGAGACATGAGAGACATGAGAGACATGAGGGACATGTGGGACATGAGGGACATGAGCACCTGAGGGACGTGAAAGATGTGAGGAACATGAGGGACACATGGGACATGAGGACATGAGGGACATGGGGGACATGAGGGATGTGGGGGACATGAGGGATGTGGGGGACATGAGGGACATGAAGGACATGAGGGACGTGTGGGACATGAAAGACGTGAGGAACACGAGGGACATGAGGAACATGAGGACATGAGGGATGTGGGGGACATGAGGGATGTGGGGGACATGAGGGACATGAAGGACATGAGGGACGTGTGGGAGGGACACGGAGCCCTCCCTGCTCATTTCCCCCCTCTGCTCTCCCCGCAGTCGAGAGGCGGCGCAGGTTCAACATCAACGACCGCATCAAGGAGCTGGGAATGCTGATCCCCAAAGCCAACGACCTGTACGTGCCCGGGGCTCCTGCAGCCATCTCCGGGGGCTTCCTGCCAGAGGGGGGCTCGGGGGGCACGCCGCTGGCACCCACGCCCGTCTGTGTTTCCATCCTGGTCACAGGGACGTGCGCTGGAACAAAGGGACAATCCTGAAGGCGTCCGTGGATTACATCAAGAGGATGCAGAAGGATCTGCAGAGGTCCCGGGACCTGGAGAATCACTCGCGGCGCCTGGAGATGGCCAACAAGCAGCTGCTGCTCCGCATCCAGGTGAGCTTCCCTGGGCTCTGCCCCGCCTCTGCTGCACCCCAGCCCCACCAGCCCCTCACTCCTGCCCCACCCAGGCCGTGGCCAGAGTCTTTTTGGCTGGGAAGCCACCAGGAGCAAATCCATGTGACAAACCTGACGTGTGAGGCTCTCTGAGCTTGGCGTGGATCTTGCAGGGAGCTTCTTAGGTCCTGCCACCTCCATAAATGTCCCTGTGCCTCTGCTGCACCCCAGCCCCACCAGCCCCTCACTCCTGCCCCACCCAGGCCGTGGCCAGAGTCTTTTTGGCTGGGAAGCCACCAGGAGCAAATCCATGTGACAAACCTGACGTGTGAGGCTCTCTGAGCTTGGCGTGGATCTTGCAGGGAGCTTCTTAGGTCCTGCCACCTCCATAAATGTCCCTGTGCCTCTGCTGCACCCCAGCCCCACCAGCCCCTCACTCCTGCCCCACCCAGGCCGTGGCCAGAGTCTTTTTGGCTGGGAAGCCACCAGGAGCAAATCCATGTGACAAACCTGACGTGTGAGGCTCTCTGAGCTTGGCGTGGATCTTGCAGGGAGCTTCTTAGGTCCTGCCACCTCCATAAATGTCCCTGTGCCTCTGCTGCACCCCAGCCCCACCAGCCCCTCACTCCTGCCCCACCCAGGCCGTGGCCAGAGTCTTTTTGGCTGGGAAGCCACCAGGAGCAAATCCATGTGACAAACCTGACGTGTGAGGCTCTCTGAGCTTGGCGTGGATCTTGCAGGGAGCTTCTTAGGTCCTGCCACCTCCATAAATGTCCCTGTGCCTCTGCTGCACCCCAGCCCCACCAGCCCCTCACTCCTGCCCCACCCAGGCCGTGGCCAGAGTCTTTTTGGCTGGGAAGCCACCAGGAGCAAATCCATGTGACAAACCTGACGTGTGAGGCTCTCTGAGCTTGGCGTGGATCTTGCAGGGAGCTTCTTAGGTCCTGCCACCTCCATAAATGTCCCTGTGCCTCTGCTGCACCCCAGCCCCACCAGCCCCTCACTCCTGCCCCACCCAGGCCGTGGCCAGAGTCTTTTTGGCTGGGAAGCCACCAGGAGCAAATCCATGTGACAAACCTGACGTGTGAGGCTCTCTGAGCTTGGCGTGGATCTTGCAGGGAGCTTCTTAGGTCCTGCCACCTCCATAAATGTCCCTGTGCCTCTGCTGCACCCCAGCCCCACCAGCCCCTCACTCCTGCCCCACCCAGGCCGTGGCCAGAGTCTTTTTGGCTGGGAAGCCACCAGGAGCAAATCCATGTGACAAACCTGACGTGTGAGGCTCTCTGAGCTTGGCGTGGATCTTGCAGGGAGCTTCTTAGGTCCTGCCACCTCCATAAATGTCCCTGTGCCTCTGCTGCACCCCAGCCCCACCAGCCCCTCACTCCTGCCCCACCCAGGCCGTGGCCAGAGTCTTTTTGGCTGGGAAGCCACCAGGAGCAAATCCATGTGACAAACCTGACGTGTGAGGCTCTCTGAGCTTGGCGTGGATCTTGCAGGGAGCTTCTTAGGTCCTGCCACCTCCATAAATGTCCCTGTGCCTCTGCTGCACCCCAGCCCCACCAGCCCCTCACTCCTGCCCCACCCAGGCCGTGGCCAGGGTGTCTCCCCACCTTTTTTTGGCTGGGAAGCCACCAGGGGCAAATTCATGCAACAAACCTGACGTGTGAGGCTCTCTGAGCTTGGCACGGATCACCGTGGACCTTGCAGGAGCTGCCCTGGGAGCTTCTCAGTCCCTGCCACCTCCATAAATGTCCCTGTGCCTCTGCTGCACCCCAGCCCCACCAGCCCCTCACTCCTGCCCCACCCAGGCCGTGGCCAGGGTATCTCCCCACCTTTTTTTTGGCTGGGAAGCCACCAGGAGCAAATTCACGTGACAAACCTGATGTGTGAGGCCCTCTGAGCTTGGCGTGGATCTTGCAGGGAGCTTCTTAGGTCCTGCCACCTCCATAAATGTCCCTGTGCCTCTGCTGCACCCCAGCCCCACCAGCCCCTCACTCCTGCCCCACCCAGGCCGTGGCCAGGGTATCTCCCCACCTTTTTTTTGGCTGGGAAGCCACCAGGAGCAAATTCACGTGACAAACCTGATGTGTGAGGCCCTCTGAGCTTGGCGTGGATCTTGCAGGGAGCTTCTTAGGTCCTGCCACCTCCATAAATGTCCCTGTGCCTCTGCTGCACCCCAGCCCCACCAGCCCCTCACTCCTGCCCCACCCAGGCCGTGGCCAGGGTATCTCCCCACCTTTTTTTTGGCTGGGAAGCCACCAGGAGCAAATTCACGTGACAAACCTGATGTGTGAGGCCCTCTGAGCTTGGCGTGGATCTTGCAGGGAGCTTCTTAGGTCCTGCCACCTCCATAAATGTCCCTGTGCCTCTGCTGCACCCCAGCCCCACCAGCCCCTCACTCCTGCCCCACCCAGGCCGTGGCCAGGGTATCTCCCCACCTTTTTTTTGGCTGGGAAGCCACAAGGATCAAATCCAAGTGACAAACCTGACATGTGAGGCTCTCTTAGCTTGGCGTGGATCACTGTGGATCTTGCAGGGAGCTGCTCAGTCCCTGCCACCTCCATGAACGTCCCTGTGCCGTGTCCCCGAGCGTGCCACCCCCACCAAAGCCCCGCTGTGTGTCCTTGGCAGGAGCTGGAGATGCAGGCACGCGTCCACGGGCTGCCCACCTCCTCGCCCTCGGGCGTCAACGTGGCCGAGCTGGCTCAGCAGGTGGTCAAGCAAGAAGCCAGCGGGGACGAGGGGACCCTGGAGCCACTGCTGCCACCAGCAGACCCCGAATCTCAGCCTCCTCCGGCGTTGCCCGCCCCGCCCCAGTCCCCCTATCACCAGCTGGACTTCACCCACAGCCTGAGCTTCGAGGACGGCTCCCAGGGCTTCCCGGACAGCCTGGAGCCCGGCCACAGCTCCTCCTTCCCTTCCCTATCCAAGAAGGAGCTGGACTTGATGCTGATGCAGGACACGATGCTGCCGCTGGCCTCTGACCCCTTGTTCTCGGCCATGTCCCCGGAGGCCTCCAAGGCCAGCAGCCGCCGGAGCAGCTTCAGCATGGAGGACACGGACATGCTGTGACGGGGGAGCCGCCGGGGCACAGCCCCAGCTTCGGGTGGGCAAATCCCAGGACGCTCCTGGCAGGAGGAGCCCGTCCCACCACGCACTTGAACCTTCCCAGGGGTACCTTTCTCTATGCAACGGGGGGGCCGGGCCCCGGTGCCGCCGTGTCTTTCGCAGCTTTTTTTTTTTTTTTTTTGTTTTTTTTTTTTTTTTGCCAGAAGTGGGAATGGACCTCGCTGGCTTTGCCGTGGCGCTGGCCTGGCTGCAGATTCCACAGCCTCGGCTGCTTTTGCCTTTCAGCAGAGCCCAGGTGGTGCCCCAGGTGCCCCGGGGTGCTGCGAGCTTTGTGTCCCGCTTTGGTGGCTCCTCCTCGCCTTGCTCTGGGATCCTTCGTCCCCACCGAGTCTTCCCCAGCCCATGGATGCTTCCCAGTCCATCCAGTTCCTCCTTCCTGGGAGCACCCGCAGCCTCTGGGGTCGCAGGAGGGTGGCAAGGTGTTAATTAGTGCACGTTCATTAATGTGGCACCCCTGGGGGTGTTGGCATCCAGAGTACCTGGATGGGGGCTTTGATGTCACCCCCAACCATCCCAAAACCTCTGGGCGAGGTGACCCTGAGCCTCCTGGGGGTGTCCCCTGCCCCGGCTCTTTCCTGGCAGGATAAAAGGGTTTTACTCTGCTTTTTTTGGGGGGATATTTCTGAAAGTCCAGCCCCACGTGGGCTGTGTGACCAGGGCACGGTTTGTGCCGGCTGCCAAACCTGAGCTGCTGCTCCCAGCTTGGGCTTTGGGGGCTCTTTCCCTTCCCAGTGTCACCAGTTTGTTCCCCAGCTCCGTGCTGGGGCTCTGCCTCCTGTCCTGATTTCCCAGTCCAGCTGGAGGGAGCTGGGAGGGAACTGGGAGGGAACTGGGAAGGACAGGGGATGTTGGTCCCAGGGAAAATCCTCCGGATTGGGGGGTGTGAAGGGAGAGGAGGGAACTGGAGGGGACAGGAGACCCCTTGGCCATTGTCCCCGTGGGACTGGGAGTCACTCTGTGCCTGGATGTCCTGGGGGGGACAGGGGGGCCACATTTGGGGTTGGGAGTGAGGGGGAGCCCTGGAGAGGGACCTGTGGGATGTGAGGGTGCGGGGAAGTGAGGAAGGTGAGGAAGAGGAGGAGTTGGAGCAGGGCAGGGAGCAGGAAGGGACCCGAGGGGACACGGGGTGACCGGAGAGGGGCTCCAGGTGTTCTCCTGGAGAAGGGAAGGAGCCAGGAGAGCTCGGAGCCCCCTCCAGGGGTGTTCACAGGAGGCCTTGGCACCCTCTGTGTGCTGCCATCAGTGCCTGGACAGGGAATTGTCCCCGCCAGGGCCACCCCTGGCCGTGCTGGGGACCTGTGGGTGTGGGAGAGCCACGGGTCTGTGCCCTCCAGAGGGGCTGGGTGCTCCAAATCCCACGGGAAATTGGGATTTTTGTGGCTTTAGGGTGCCCTTGGGCTCAGCACGAGATGTCTCCCCTGGCTGTGAGTAAAACAGTTGTGGATTATAATTACTATTTTTTTTTTTTAATCTTTTTGGGAGTTTTGTTTGTTTTTCTTTTTTTTTTTAATGCACTGTGCTCTGATTAAAAAATTTTACTACTGTTTTATAAATAAATGTATAAAAGAATGAACTGGAATGGAAGAAGAATCATTAAAAATATATTTATTTACAACACCCTGGAGCGTGGCAGCTTCTTCTTTGTCCAGAGGCTGGATCAGCATCACCCCAGGGTTCTGCAAAACCCCTCTGGGTGCTGGTCCAGGCAGGTTTTGGGGACTCTCCTGCCCAGTGCAAAGGGAAAAAATAAAAAATCTGCTTTTTTAAAGTAGATTTTTTGCTGAGCCTG
>VZTB01006833.1:481-12994 GCA_013397245.1 Thryothorus ludovicianus | reverse complement strand
AGAGGCACTTCAGGCCTAACCCAATCATGGACTAATTAACCGCCTGGACTTAATGAGGAGCAGCAAGGGCGGCTGCCCGAGAGGGAGAAGTGCTTTGGTTTATTTTTATTTCCCTCACAGCTTCCATCAAAGACCTTTGGGCAAGGTCTGGAGGGATCCTGCCCCTCCTGACAAGGAGGCCGGAGCCACGCTCCTCTCCTGCCTCCATTTATCCTGCTGATAAATGCGTAATTATCCCAAAAGCCATAATCACTGCCTGCTCTCAGAGACACCCGAGCAGGTCCTGAAAGCTCTGTCTTAGCTCAGAAAGAGGAAAAAAACAAAAAAAAAAAGGACATTGAACATAAAAACCCTGACAAGACCTTCTCACACTGCTGGGTTTTTGAAGCCTGCGGTGTTTTCTGAGCTCCCATCCATCAAGTTCAGCAACAGCAATTCAGAGAACTTTTTTTTTTTTGTTGGTTGTTTTTTTTTTTTTTTTTTTGCAGCAACAAATTATTAGCCAGCTGTAACTGCAAACACCAGGATGAATTAACATATGCTGGAGTGAAATATTTCCAACAAGGAAAATGCGTGGCTGGAACAGGAGCCGAGTTTTTGTTGCTTTTTTTTACCCACCCCCATAGAAAAATCAATGTTTAGAGAGGAAAAAAAAAAAAAAAAAAACCAAAAACAAANAAAAAAAACAAACCCCAAACAAGGCTAATTCAGGCAAGGCAGTGCTTATCTCCTCCTCCCTTATGTGAGCTCTTTGCTTTTCCCAGCGAGCAGAGCCAAATCACAGGCTGGAAATTACAGCTTCACGTTTCTCCCAGCAGAGAAACAGCAACACGAGGTCCCAGATTCCTCACTCTGAAATTCAGGGACACCTCAGTCTGGGATTGGACTCCCTGATGGTTTTTAGTGGTTGTGGTGTCTTTCAGGATCTGGATTTTTTTCCCCCAAGAACGTGTTTGGTCACGCTCAGCCCAGCCATGTCCAGCACAAGGAAATTATTCCTCAAGATTTAATTCCCACTTCACCAGATACCCCCAGCTCCTGTTGTGCCGGAGAAGAATCAACATTTATCCTTCTCTTCTCTTCTCTCTGCCACTCAGGACCTCATAAATCTCGATTATATCCCTCTCAGATATCTTTTCCCTGCTTCCACAGCATCATTTTCCTCCTCCCTGATTTTTAAAGGGGAGAAACGAGTGGGGTTCAAGCTGTGAACGAGGCGGCTCCACGACGCCGTTTCCCAGATTTTCTCCTTATTCCCATCACTGCAATTCCTCACACTGAGCTGGTTTTTTAACTAACACCAAGCACCAGGGCTGTGTTTCTTACAGTTACCAACTCAAAATCTCATTCCTGAGTAGCAGCAGCCAACTTGGAGATGGCTGTTCTGTAGAAAAACCAAGAAAAATCTGTTTTCTAAACAATCCTTTATATCGAAACTGATTTTTTTTCCTGCCCTTCCACAGGTCAAAACAACCTGCTCCTGCACAGGGACACCACTAATTACTACCCTCTGCTGAGTTAATTGCTCATTTCATCCACCTCTTAACATCTCTCAGTAATTTCTGCGTGCAAAACCTCCACTCCTGCTCCCCCAATCCGCTGAAGGGTTTTCAGAATCCCAGGCAAGGTTGCAGAGATTTGTCAAACGCTCCAGAGAAAGCCACAACTCGACTTGTTGTTGAAAGCATTTCTCGTAGCCAGAGGGCAGGAAATTCATCTGCCACACGATGGGAACGAGCTCTGTGGAGACAAGAACCTCTCTGTACCCAACCTACGTAAAAGAGGGAGGTGCTCGGGGGGTTTCAGCAGCTGAAGAAAACAAAATCTTGTCCTGATAAATACAAGCCAGGCCTGACACATCAGCCAAACTCATTTTGCAATGTGCCTGGAAGAGGAAAATACACAAAGTGCTTGTGAAATGTCCCATATTCAATTTATCAGGTGAAGAGGGCTCAAGCTCTGCTCCACCACGGGCCAGGGGAGTGCAAATCTCAGATCAATCTGTGAATGTCAGTGAAAAAAAAGATAAACCCAGTTCATCCTGGATGTGGGAAATCCAGCACTCCGTGTGTGGATCATCCCATCTGCAGCCCAGGGATGAAACCGTGGGATGGTTTCAACCAGAGATCCCCAAAATTCCTGCCCCTCGTTCCCAGGGAGCTCCCACAGATTTCCCAAGGACACCCAAAGAAATGGAGCCACAGAAATCATCCTAAAGATGGGGGAAAACTGTGAAAAAGGAAGAGTTATAAACACAGATTGTGAAGTTTGCAAATATTCAGATGGGTGTTGCACGTATAAGGTTGTTATAAATTATGGGATTGGGGTTTTTGTACCCATGGAGGGTGGGTGCTCTCTGTGTGGGATGGAAATGGGTTTAAAGACAGAGTTTTCTTTAGCAGTAAAGTTGATCAAGTGTGTTTGCAGTGAGTGAACACTGCCTGCTCAGGATAACACCCAGTGCAGAGCCTGCTGCTGATCTGGAGAATCTGCTGCTGATATCCCAGCTCCCAGCACCCACCATCTGTAGGAATTATAGACCAAGGCCCAAATTAACACTGAGAAGGAGAATTCATTCAAACCACAGCCAAGAAACACGCCTGCTCTAAAAAGGCAGGGCCAAGGAGTGACCGTGCAAAACAGCTCCTAAAAACATGGAAATAAGTTCTTAGAAAAGTTTCAATATCCATATTTAAGAGTTTAAATATCCATATTTAAGGGGGGTCTCTGGGACAGGTGAGCTCTTGGCCAGAGACACCCCGGCCGTGTATTTTGCTTTATTGCCTTGTCCTTATTGTCTTTTATCAAACCTTTTAAACTCTACCAAAAAGGTGAAGTTGGTTTTTCACAGAAGCAATGGTGCAGAGGATCAGAAGTTTGAGAAGCTCTGCAGATGAGGAGGAGGTTTCCTGTGCCAACCTGAGTCCAGAATCCCGGAATTGTGAATTTATGAACCTTGGAAAAGCCCTTTAGGTCCAACCAGCGCTGCCCCAAGCACTGCTAAACTCATTTCCTTCTCAAAAGTAACGACCAGCCCTGCCAGGCTGAACCAAACCCAGGCCAAACTGGGAAAAAAAATCCCATTTGTGAGGCACAATAACCCAAACCAGGATGATTTCCCAGATTTTGGGCGCAGAAGGAAAGCTCAGAACAAAGCAATGCTCAGCACAAAAAGAGAAAATTGGAGCTGCTGGCTTTCAGAAAGAACCAAATGTGTTTTTCAGGAACAATTTGGGGATTTCTGAGAATCACACAATCAGTTTGGGCAGCATTTAGTCAATATTTCACATTTTGGTCTCCTCTGCCAGCTCCTCACCACGGAGCACCCTCAGCCTGCACGGCCGAGGGGAACAAAAGCTGCTGGGAAAACTTCCACGAGGAGATGCCCGAGGTTTGTCCTTGATTTTTTTCTCATCTTTGCCGTGCAATTACTTCAGGAAAAACTTGAAAAGAAAAACCATTCCGATGCCCCGGCACCGAATCGATACCATCAACCATTAGGTCATAACAATAAAGACAAGTTTCCCAGGGAATAATCAATAGTGAGTGGGCTAACAAAAGATTCAGGAAGCAAAAAAAAAATAAAATTAAGAACTAAAAAAATCCTTACATCTAAAATTACGGCAGAAATGACACGACAGCCTCTTTTATTAAATCCGCCCTGAAATTTGAGTTTTTTTTGATGAGATGGTGCTGGGTGAGACTGACACGGACTCTCAAAAAAAAACCCAGCTCCAATTTCACCTCTGCTATCGACTCTCTGCGGCCTCGGGAAAGCTCCACAATCTTGGGAACGGCCAATTCTCAGCTGCTCCTGAGGAAAATCACCCCAAAATCGCTGCCCCAAAAATGCCTCAACGAAGCACCCGGCCCTTTTTGGCTTTTTAGTTCCTTTCTCCACCTCTTCAACCTGAAGCTCGTCCCCATCTGACTCTGCAGGGGAAAACATTTAGCTCGAGGAAGGCAAACAGCTTGATTGCTGCTTTGAGGAAACAAAGGGGTTGTATCCATAAAATTATAAAGAGAGATAATAAAAAGCAGCCATCGGCCAGAACTGCCAGAGGAGAGCCGTGGTTGGGCTCAGCTCGCCAAAGCAAACCCCTCACCCCTAAAGCTGCCACAGGATCGAGCTCAGAGAGGTGAAAATTGTGAAAATCGCGAAAATCCTCCCCAAAAACATTCCTGGGGAGCTCCTGGAGCCTCCACCCCAGCTCCTCCTGGAGCTCCAAGGTGCCCACAGCTCCTCCTCCACGGCACTGGGCTGCAAACGGAGCAGCTTCGATAAAATTTATCATTTTATTCAACTTTTCATGGTGGTTGAGTCATCGTCTGGAAAAATGATTTCAGCTTTCAGCTGCTGCAGTCGCTGCAGGCTGCATCATCCTGCTCCGTGTGCTGTCCCAAGGAAAAACTTCCTGGGACGGGCTGAAACTTCCTGCCACGGCTCAAACCTCCCCTCAAACGGCACAACCATTTTAATTCTAATCAGAATTGAACCATAAAATCTGGATTTTAATGAGAAATAACGCGGAGAGGAGGCAGCCAAAGGTGCTTTCTCAGAGCTGAGGGTGCTGGGCTCTCCTCCCAAGGAACAGGGGATGGCCTCAAGCTGTGCCAGGGGTGGTTTAGATGGGATATCAGGAATAATTTCATTTCAGAAAGGTTGGAACCAGCAGCCCAGGGCAGTGGTGGAGTCACCACGCCTGGAAATGCCCAAAATCCTGGATGTGGCGCTTGGGGACGTGGTTTGGTGCTGCTGCACTTGATGACCTCAAAGGTCCTTTCCAAACTTGATTATTCCATGATTCCATGGTCCGGGAAGGAGAATGGACCCAAGCACTGGAAGACACAGGAGTAACTCCCACAAAATAAGGATTTTCAGGAGCTCAAGGAGCCAGAAATGGGATCTGGAAACTCCTCCCTCAGGGAGCTCCTGGGGTGAGGAGCTGGATCCTTCCCTGCTCATTTCCCCGCCTGTAAGGGCACCCAGAAACACCTGAGCTGAGCTCTGAACCCCACACCTCACCCCAAGAGCTACCAGGGGAAAAAAGGGGAGCAAATAATAACAAATAATAATAAATAATAATAAATTCCCGCTGATTTTCGGAGCGGCGCGCCAGAGACGAAGCAGGCAAAGGTTGCACAGAGAGAGTTTAAAAAACGAGGGCATTGCACAACCCAAGGCCCAGACAGAGGGTGAGCAAACCAAGGCTGCACAAACAACCCCCAGCTCTGCATCTCCAGCATCCAAATTCCCAAATTTCCGAGCTGTAAAAAGCTCCCGGGGCGCTCCCAAAGCAAACAGCCCCTGCTCTGCCCAAAGCAGCAGCAAAACCCCCGCCTGACCCCCCCCTTGGAAAAAGTATGAAAATTAAACCTGCTTTTTATTTTTTTTTCGCTTCGTTCCGCGCCGATTGCGCCCGCCCGTGTCACCAGAAAATGAGTTTTCTTCCCAATTAATTTCGCGGCCGTCGGAAGGCGGCCGGGCTCCGGCTTTAGGGCGGCAATGAGGCGAGAAGAGAGCAGCTGAGGGAGCCATAAAACCCCATCATCTCCACAAAGCACATCTCCCCTTATTTCACCAGCTCATTTTCATCGGGGTCCCCCCGGATCGCTCGCTCGGGGGGGGGAAAAAAATTCGGTGATAAACTGAGTTTGTGCCTGCCTGGGAAAAAAAAAATCGAGAGTAGAGCGCTCCTGAGAGGAGCAGGGTGGTGTAAATGATGAGGGGATTAACCCGAGGGTGTAAATGATGAGGGGATTAACCCCAGGATGGTGTAAATGATGAGGAGATTAACCCGAGGGTGTAAATGATGAGGGGATTAACCCGAGGATGGTGTAAACCCTGAGGGCGTTAACCCAAAAATCTTAATTCATGCACAGAGCCACGTTCTTGGTGACATTTCTTCTGGATCACCGGCACAATCGGAATTAAAACCGTGTAATCACTGGGCCAGGTGATTCGAATTCACACAGGTGGCCAAACCTTGGAAAAAATAAAAAAAGAAACTCCATCCCAAGCCCAGCTGGCCACTCGGATGCCACCCCACCATTAACATTTTAGCGCAGGTCACCGGAGAACTTGTTCTTTGCCAAATTACAGCAAGAACGGGCAGAGTATTCCCTCTGGCAGGTGTTCAGCAGTAATTTGCTGAAAACATACAGGGGGAAAAAAAAGCAGGGAAATTCATTATTTAGCTCTTGACAATGTCATGACCGCTAAAGGCCGGCGCTGGGATAAAAAAAAAACCAAATTTACAAATATCGCTCGTTTTGGGGCGGCTGCAAACCCCTGAGGGGACAGCTCGGAATTCTCGGAGGAAGATGGGTTTGGGTCCAGCATCCCCCCTGGAAAAACCCCCCAAAATCACACGACCTCACGTGGGCAGAAAAGCGTGGGTTTGGGTTCCTGGCGTGCTCCATTCCGAATATTTCGGAGGCAGATAACGGGATAGGAGAAGATGGAAAGCTCCCCGCCACGAGATTAGGATCTGATGAAATGACTTCTGGCTCAGAGAGCTTCCAAAGAACATCAAATATCATCAACTCCAGCAGTTAAAAGTTGGGAAATGCAGCGGGAGATGAGAAGCAACGGGGAGGGAGACAAAGGCCAGACGGCTTTGGGGTAAAACCCCTTAAATTCTGCGAGATTTACAAAGGGATGAACACCCAGTGACAAACGGGTTTTTATGGCAAATACTGAATGGTTTGGGTGGGAAGGGACCTTAAAGCTCATCCCATTCCAACCTGGAACCTTCCACCACCCCAAGTGCCTCCAGCCTGGTCTCAGACACTTCCAGGGACGAGGAACCACAACCTCTGTTGGAAACCTGAGCCAACGCCTCAGCTCACATCCAAAGCTGGAAAACAAAGAAAATCTGTCTGTTTTTCCAGAGTTATTAGGAGCTGGGCTCCAAACCTCTGGGAACAAAAGGAAATTTGGGCAGATTTTGTGCTGTAAACGATCTGGCACTGAAACAACAGCCACTTATCTCCTCAAATGTCCGGAGGGATTTGACAGACGAGCTCTGATGGATCCAGCCATTCCCAACGCTGCTGCCTCCTGCTATTCCCTTCCTCCTTGCCAGGAGCCGGGCACAGGAGGGGACACGGGGCCGGTGAGTCGGTCCCCCCCCCTCAACATCCCAAAAATTGCCGCTGGAATCCGAGCCGGAGCCGAACCCGGCAATTTGGAGCTTCAAGAGCCTCCCTGTCACTGCACCCATTCATTATGGCAGGGCGAGGGGTGGGAGCTGACTGTCAAACCGATTTTTAATTTCCAACTCCCCCCTCCCCATCCCCTTCGGGCGGAGAAGGAGCTCCTCAAACGCCTCTCACCCCCAAAAATCCCGTGAATTCGCCTCGGGGGTGAGGAGCTGCCGGCTCTGGAAGGGGTCACCTGCAGCAGAAGAGGGGTCGAGGTAGATAAAAAAGGAGAACATCAACCTCTCGGACGGGCCCCCAGCGTGAATCAGCGCAGAGTGAGTCAAAGCCTGCCCTTGTTTGCTGCTCGAGTCGCAATTAGGGAAGCTCAATTAAGAGACATTAACTGGAAGAGCTCCGGAATTGCAGGAAAGCTCCTCCGCAGCCCGCAGGAGCCACCGAGGTGAAATGGGATTGCTCTGACCCCTCTGCCCGGGAGGATTTCTGCTTTGGGCTCAGGGGAATGAGGGCACAGGCTCAACGTGCTCCTTTTTAACCCCACGGAATCTCAGAGGGTCCTAAAAACCAGGCCAAAAAAAGCTGAATTTTGGTTAAAATACAGCACCGGCAAGCCCCGAGCTCCCCGTCCCTCAGAAAAGTCAAATTTTGGGGGGTTTAGAACGGATTTTAGCTTTATAAAGCACCGTTTTTTTAAAAGCAGGTTTGTTCCTCGGTGTTGGAAAGGACATTCAGAGCTGGGAACTTTCACAATCACAAAATTCCAGACTGGATTGGGTGGGAAGGGACCTTAAGAGCTCATCCATTTCCAACACCTCCCACCACCCCAGGGTGCTCCAGCCAGGCCTGGGACACTTCCAGGGATCCAGGAGCAGCCACGAATTCTCTGGGAATTCTGTGCCAGGTCCTGCCAACCCTCCCAGCCAAGAATTCCTTCCCGAAATCCCACCCGACCCTGCCCTCTGCCTCCAGCCACCACCATTCCTCCGGCCCCAGCGCCTGGGATCTGAAATTAAATTGGGAATCTGAGAAGGGCTGGGGTTGGAAGAAGCCTCTGGAGGCCACCCAGGGTGGGATTTGAGGATCTCCAGATTCCACAACCCTGTGTTCTGCCATCCCCAATCACAAAAAGCACAAAGTTTGTCACTGCTCTGGTCCAGCCTCTCCAGGACACATTTCCAGCTGGGATTTTAAAAAGGAATTTGGAGCTCCACGCCCCAAAACGAGCACTGCGAGGCTCGGGGTTTGTTTTTTTCTCCCTCAGTGGATTAAAAGGTCCTAAACTCTGATTATTTACAACCCTGCGTCTCCTCTGGCAGCAGAGCTGGGATTTATCCTCCTCCCAGAAAAAAAAATCAATCCGGCTTTTGGGATACCTGAAGGAAAAGTTCCCTCCCTGCTGGGATAATTGTGGGTAACTGCTGCCTGCTCCCCAGCTCCGGGGAGGACACGGAAAATGCTGGAAAACAAAAGGAAAATTGATGGAAATCCAAGGAAAAGGTGGAGCTGCTCCAGGAGGAATCAAAACGGCTCCTCAGAGTCCTGGGATTCAGTATGGAAAATCTGATTTTTTGAGGGAGTTATGCCCCAGTTTTGGATCTGTTCTTAAGGGGATAAATCGTGTCTGGGTGGTGTCTCATGAATTTCAGGTAGAGAGGCCTGAACTCAGAGCAGTTATCTCGTTATTCTGTCACGTTAATTAATGGGTTATCTCCTCACACAGCCTTATCAAACACCAGGCAACCCACCATGCTCTTAAAACAAAAAAAAACCACAAATTACAAATCGTTTCCACGTCTCTTAAGGTACTGAAATCACAGAAATCATCAGGAATGGTTTGGGTGGGAAGGGACCTCCAGGATGATCCAATCCCAACCACCTGGAGGCTCCTTCCAGGATCCCAGCCTTGCTCCAGCCTGGCCTTGGCATCCAGGGGCTCTGGGAATTCCATTCCAGGGCCACAGCCAGGAATCCCTTCCCAAAATCCCATCAGTGGGAGCCATTCCCTGGGTCCTGTCCCTCTGTCCTTGTCCCCAGTCCCTCTCCAGCTCTCCTGGAGCCCCTTCAGGCTCTGGGAAAGGCTCTGAGCTCTCCCTGGAGCCTTTTCCTCTCTGATTCCTTTGGTTTTAGCTTTTATATTTTATATCCTGTGCTGTTTCAGTGGGCAGTTTTAGGATTCACATTCAGTGCTCCTGAGCTCTCTTCACAGAGCAGAGACACAAAACAATTCCTTCTCCAGCTCCAGACCAAGGACAACTTTCAGACCCAAGAATGAAAACAGCAGTGAAGGGAGAAGGAAAAACCAGGAGGATGGAGCTTCATAACCTGGAGCTGTGCTTGGACAATTGTTTCTGATCTGCCAATGGAGCAGAACTCATCCAAGTGTGGCACCTCGTGATCAGGTGTCCATTCTGGGACCATTTTGGGGTTTATTTTGGGTGTGGCCTGGCTGCACTCTTGTGCTGTGAGGCCTTTTAATAAATCCCTGCTTTATCCTCCTGCTCTCTGCTCTCTGCTCCAGCTCAGCCTCCTGAAGGCACCAGGAATGGTTTGGGTGGGAAGGGAGCTCCAGGATGATCCAATCCCAACCACCTGGAGGCTCCTTCCAGGATCCCAGCCTTGCTCCAGCCTGGCCTTGGCATCCAGGGGCTCTGGGAATTCCATTCCAGGGCCACAGCCAGGAATCCCTTCCCAAAATCCCATCGGTGGGAGCCATTCCCTGGGTCCTGTCCCTCTGTCCTTGTCCCCAGTCCCTCTCCAGCTCTCCTGGAGCCCCTTTAGGCTCTGAGCTCTCCCTGGAGCATTTTCCTCTCCAGAGGAACATTCCCACCTCTCCCAGCCCACCCGAGGAGGAGAATCCGGAGCTGCCCCTGCAGCCCCAGCATCTGCAGGGATGCAGATCCCAGATTTTTCCCCCTGCTTTTCCTGCTTTTTCCTCATCAGGAGTCAGCTCCCGGCTGCGGTGACTCACGGTGGCAGCTCAATAAAGCCCAACACCCCTCCATGACTCACGGGGTCAGGTGAGAGGAGCAGCAAATTCTCATCTGCATGTGAATTTTAAATTTTACACCTTCTGATTGTCCTCAGCCAAGAGCAATCGCAGCTCCCGGCGCTGGAGGGGAGCAGCTCCCCGGGAAAAGATTGAGTTTCTCCAGAAAAAAAAATAAAATTCCATCCCTCGGAGTAAAAAAATTCCATCCCCTGCGGGCGATTTTACTCGGGAGATTGCAAAATTGCGAATAATTGCCAAAGCTGCTCGTAAGGAAGGGAAGCTTATCACCAAGGCCACAGAAATTCCTGAGTGGTGCTCTCAGGGAGAAAAATTAAAACTTCCCGGCCTCCTCGAACACAAAAAACAAAGATTTTCCCCCTGGCTCTGCAATTCTTCACCCGTCCCTCAATTGCTCAAGCAAACCCAAACACCCCGAGCAGAAATTTCTGTCTGAAAAGTCTGGAAAAGGCGTTTATTACCCCAAAAAAACAGAGGCGCTGCAGAAATATTAAAAGCCAGGGAATTAATTTCCTCCCTCGGCTCTCCACAAGAGTCGCTGTGAAAAGCCTCGAAATTTCCCCGTTTATCTCGGCAAGAATCACACTTTTGATGGATGAGTTTAAGTGCAGGAAAATCGGGATCTGGTTGGGAATTCCAGCTGGAATCCAAGGATTTTGGGGATCTTTCCTAAATCTAGGATTGGAATCACATCCTTTGGATGGGTTTAGCTGGGACAGGGACAGCAGAGCTGATGGAGGTGAAGAATCAAGAGGAGAAAAATTGAAAATTTACGTTTCCAGATCGATGATGCCTCGGCTGGGGTGGGCGCCTCAAGCACAGCAAGGGTTTGGGGGCAAAAAAATCAGAATTTTCTGGGTGAAAAAAAGGGGGGAATCGGGGTTTGGAGCAAGGTGGGAGAGTGGAAGGTGTCCCTTCCAAGCCAAATTAATTAAAGAAATATGAATATTGATCTAATATCAATGTCCATCTATTAATTGATAAAGACTTTTTAATAGTTCAGAGTTAGAAATTATGTTTATTATGGCCTGGGCAGTGCGTGGGATATTTCTCCAATGCACACTGTAAAGTTTTATAGGTGATTACAAAGCTTTTAAGGACAAAAATGTTGAATATACAAAATAAAAATGCATATTCCTACCTTTGTCATTCCTCTTTGTTTTGTATGCTAATTGGCAAGGAGAATATTAAGCATGTGTGGTTTGTTTTTTCAAATAAATCGGGGTCTTTTTTATGAGGAATTAATTAAAATTATGAAGTAAACAAAGTCTTTTTTGCTTTGACTTTTCTATTTTTTTGGGTATTTCTGACAAAGGAATCTTTGGTGGAGTTTGTAGCTTTTTGTGTTCAGTTTGTTTCTTACCATGGCAAAGTTGGTTATTTATTGTCCATAAAATTGACAAGCAATGAGTTATCAGATTTTGGATATCTTATCTGAGATTTGGCTTTTATTGGGTAAAGCTTATTTGTCCTTAATTCCTCAAAATCCTTAATTCCTCAAAATCAACATCTCCAGGATTCTGGGATTCTCTGCTGCCTGAAGGGCCCTTCCCACGGGAAGGAACCTGGGAAAAATCCCAAATTTTAAAACAATGATTTTCCCCCCCAAGCAATAAAATCCTGGGAAGGAACCTGGGAAAAATCCCAAATTTTAAAACAATGATTTTCCCCCCCAAGCAATAAAATCCTGCAGGATCCCTCTGGGAGCCAGGGCACTGCTGAGGGCAGGGAAGGAGCCAAATCCTCTCCACAAAAAAAAAGAAAAAATCCAACCTTGACTGTCCCAATCGAGGCTGAGGTGACACAGATTAAGGAGCGAGCCCCAAAATCACAAATCCTAAAATCTCTGACTCATCCCCCATTTCCTCCACCTCTCCACCGTGTAGGAAATGCAACTCCAGGAGTAACTCTGCTCACCAAAGCTGAGCTTTATGTTAAAAATCTCAACCTTTGTTTGCCACGTTTTTATTTTGTTTTTTTTTTTGACTGACTCCACGCAGTCGCTTTGGCTTTAAAATTGCTGGGGGCAGAAATAAATTCCTTTATTATCTGCACAGCAATGGCCAGGCTGCTTGAAAAATTATTTCAGGCCCAATGAAATCGGCTCAGACGCCTGCAGCAGCAGCAAAAAAAAAAAAAAAATTAAAAAAAAATAAAAAATAAAAATACTAAATTAGAATGGAGAAGCTGCAAGCAGCACCCTCCCTCCCCGAGGAGCCGCGTCCTTCAGAAACTCTTTGCCCAACTCGTTTGCTGTTTAATCTCGATAAATCCCGCTTGGGAAGAGCGGCGGGGCGCTTTTTGTTCGGGCTTTGAGCGACTGAGAGGCGGGGAAGGAAAAA
>VZTB01006820.1:946790-970057 GCA_013397245.1 Thryothorus ludovicianus | reverse complement strand
GTTTCCTTTATACACTACTAGAGACTTTAACAGGATTGGATTTCTTGGAGTATCAAGACACATGTATCTATTATAATCCATTTCATAAAGTGAAAAAGTTTTGCATATTATTTTTTCCTGACCTAACTATTCTTCTGGTCATGGATATCCTGTCTACAGTATTTCAAATAAAGTCTCATCTGTGTATTTGATAAATTCAATATTTCTGTTTCTACTGCTTTATTCAATATATCCTATGTTTTCATTTGCCATTTCCACTGTCACATCTGAAAACATCTTGTAGTCAACTAAGGTAATATTCTCTTGACTGCAAGAAGACAGTATTTTTAATTTTTTTTTTTTTTTTAAGTTTAGTTAGAAGTTTATTCTTCCTTCACAGGAGGAAGAAAGTCTCAGGGTGCAATTCATCCCACCCCAAGGCAGATGTCTAAAACTTTAAATCCTCTGAAGGAGAGCATGCAACTGGCTCCACAAACAGTTCCAAGCACCACTGACTTGTTGTCCTTCCTTCCATCCTTATGTCCTTTATCTCACATGCATGACGGCCGTGTGACTCCTTCACCCTTCTGTGATTGGTTCACATTCCTCAGCATTCCAGAACTCTTTACCTTTGACACTGGTCACCAGTCTTACACACCTGTACCCTATTAAGGATGAGGCACAGCCACAGTCCCATTCCCAGTCACCACAAGCTGTGTGCCTACAGTCCTTGCTTCCTAAAAAATGCCTCTTTCTCTTTGCTGATTGCAAAAGGAGTTGGGATGATCAGTTCTGGTATAACTGTCTAAAATGTGCCATCCAAGAGTTGAACTAAACTTTGCTCTGTACTAAGAGATGGGTAGCTTGAGTCTCTTTTCCTCTTCTTCTTTTTCAATGGAAAATATAATTTTTTGTAAGTGAAATCCAATTTTCGGATAATTTTTATTTCATGCTCTTAAATTTAGTCTGATTTACTCCTCAAGATTATTCACATATTTCTGGTGCATGTAATTAATCGTCTGTTTTCACAATGGTTTCTCAACTTGGAGTTATCAAGTGATGTAATTCAATAAAAGGTAAAAATAATAACCCCCCCCACATATAAAATATTAAATTATAGCTGTCTGTCTTCTTCATGTCAGCTATTCCAAAGTTAGCCTCATTCAATTCTGATAGTTTCCTCTCCATCATTACACGTGGAGAAAAACATTTCAAACAATCCTTTAAATAATCAATTATCCTAGCATCAATCTTCTTTTTCTTCACATAGGCTGATTATTTCCAACTAGTATTGTTTCTATTGAAGTCTAGATACATGACTCTTAATACAATTCTCTTTTCTAGAAAATAATTTATCCAAAAAAAGTGAGCTACCCTATTCTATTTCTTTAACATTTTTCAACAAGCTTTAGCAAAACCATTCTACGAAATTAGTTCTCAGTTTTCTTTTGTATTTCAAAGACTATAGAAACATAAAATTGATATGAACCTTAACAGGCTTAAGTGAAACTAGGCAATATAATGAGAGTTTTATAATCAGAGATACATGTTTTTTCTTTAATTTTCCAAATAGGTGAGGTTATTCCCTTTTGAGTTTAGCACTGCTCTTACCTGGTATTTTCAACTAGAATCATAGTATCATTACTTTTCTGTATTGAAGAGCAAAGGAAATCATGTTTCAATCTTTCATACTTTTCTTCTTGGTGTTATTATTCTATCAGCTTTGATATTTTTCTAACCTTTGTATTATTTTTGACCATGCATTAGTTTATAATTTGTTTCTGTCATCACTCCACAGTTTATCTTCTACTTTCATGACTATATACCTGCTGAAAACTTAAACAATATCTTTATCTCTAATCATTTATGACTTTGTAGCTGCTTTCTTTATAGCTTTCTATAATTTCACGACATCTAGAATTCAGAACATACACATACCTATATGAGCATTATGGTGAACTCTACAGGTTGCCCATTTGTTTCAATGTCAATTGAAATGTTTCCTCTTTTCAATAGTGTATATGAAATTCCTAACCAATCCAAATTTAGTGTCACATGCTTCCTCACTTTTTCTTCAAGATTTATTCACCTCTTTAATAGCACTTGTTAATTCTAGCTCTATTTTAATCAATATAATAACTTAGTCTTGAAATGAATCTATTCCATAATCAAATGCTGTTCTGACTTTGATTGGCAAAGAGTAGCCACTACTATTTTCACCACACAGGATTTTACTGACAAGGTACAATTTGAAGTCTGAGTTCAGATCAGAAGAATACACATTTCATTCTTTCTTAGCTGCCACTATGATTGCTGAGAGAGACTCCTTTGATGTGTCAGTAGCTAACTCTCATACTTTCAGACTATTACTTTCAGTAAGATTTCAAATTATTTCTTGTAATCTCCATACTCCTTATCCACCAACAAGGATTTCTTGATTTTTTGCCTTCATTAGATTATACATGATAATAAAAAATTACTTACACATCACAAACAGTCTTATATACATTGGAGTTTCTAGAGTAGAAATTTTTTTAATAATTTTATCAATGTCCCATTTGGCTGACTGCTGTATTAATGCAATGTTATTGGATGTCATTACCCTACCTTAGGAATTCACAACAAGTAAAAACACCACTGCAGATGAGGCACATGCATTTAGTCAGAGTTCAATGGTCCAGTACCAGATACCTGATTCTCTTATTGATCATCACTATAGATTGTCTGGACCTTTTCCTGAGGAATACACACTTTGACTAGTATCCATATTGAGAAACCAGCTCATAACAAACATTCCTGGAAGTGGCTGCAACATGTTCTTTGAGCCAGATAAGGCTGATGTCTCCATGACCCCTTGACGACTCTCATAGTTTTGGATGGGTTGTTGGTACCTGGATTGTGAGGGGGATGATTACATGCAGAGAGAGTTTGACAGAGATTTTACCTCTGACTTAGGAAAACAGACATTAGGGAAGAATTGAGTGCAAAGGCTGGAACTGGGACAGAATTACATATCCTATGCACAGAACCTAGCATATCATCTCCAAATTTGATCTGCAAAGTAAAACAATCACTCCAGATTGCCAACATCATCATGGCATATGCACTGTGGTATTTTTAGGAAATTCTGAAGGATGTGCTTATTTGACCTGCAGTATCCTGTGATATTCAAGTCTTTAGAAGAATGTGTGCAAATGCCAACTTCTAGTGCCTAGTGTGTGGGCAAGATGATAAACTAACAATAGTATTTGCCAAGGTTGATGAGTCCCATGGAAATCTTCAAGGTTAAGAATTATCTGATAGTAATGAAGACATACCCCCACACCACTGGCCAATGACTCAACTTGGAGGATCACGTGCATCTCCAGAGATACACCAAGGAGTGAGTACAGGATAGAGGATATCACAATGCTGATACATTGCTTACTCTGTGACTCTCATGTCAGATGCCATTCAATAAAGCCTTGGAAGTCAGACAAAAATATGCATTTCATCTATGTGGGCATCTTGTCTATGTTCTCTTGAACCTATTCCTGTAGCTTCTAATAAGATTCAAGTATATGCCCTGTAGAAGTCTGGTAAATGCAGAGGCAAGCAAGAGGAATTGAAGACAATAACTTAGCTTCTGAAAAGACTTGGATGGTCACTTCCGGACAGGTTTGTATTCATTTTTTCTGTACGAGGTGAAAACAATTTTAAGACCACTGAAGTAAATTGAGCAACGTTTTGAAAAGTTGAACTCTTCTGACCCCAGATGTTTAATATTTTGTAATTGTATCTAGTGTAGCTCTAAAGTTTGGTCTTCATCTAACATAATGCCATTTAGATGCATAAAAATATTGAAAAATCACAAGAAATCTGATCAATAGGAGGAAACATGCAATTAGTGTGGCAAATATATTTCTTTTATTTGTATTTCTGAAATGTAGAGAAATGTTCTGATGTGTTTAGTTGGCCAAGATCTGGAGTAGTCTGTAGTAGTAGGTGTCTCATCTCATTGCCATTCTCCAATTCTGTTATTATTTAAGTAAATTCCAAACATGTATGTTGTTAGTGATTTAGAGTTCCAACTGTTACCACCAATTAAAAGTTTGTTGCCTCAAAGCAAAAGGCAATTTATGAGATTTTGTTGCTGCAAAATTTATCAACTTTCCTCTATCCCACTGGGGCTGGCTTTGTACAATCAGTGACTTCAACATGATCAGTTAAAAAATTCCAACTACACTCTGTGGCATTTTAGTTAATTTCTCTATTAGGGAAATTTCTTTTTATTCCAGTCCCTAATGATGGGTTGACATTCAGTTACTACCTGTACCAGGAGAATTATTAATGAACATTTCATAAGAGTTGCTTGGTGTAATTTTGTTGGTGTTTAATTAGTCCAAAGTTAAATAATAAAATGAAGTTTGGAAACTGAAGACTTTTTCTGAATTTGTAAACTTTCTACATAATCTATAATGATAATTTAAATGATTTTCCTATATGTGTGTTTTTATGTCTGACAACTTAAGCCTGACAGAGTCCACAATGGTTTTGGCACCTAAATCCTTTCCTCCTAGAAAACCTTCCTTGTTGATGCTCATGCTATGTACTGTTTACAAATTAACAGCAAATAGCACTTTCATCTGGTGTTCAATACTTCTGCAACATATTGGCTGCATGCTAATAGCAGGCTGTGGTTGTCAACGGCAACAACACAGCTCCTGCATTGAAAAGCAAGCACCATTTAGTGAGAGCAGACATACAGATCCCAGTTTGCTGGAATCCACTGTAAATTTTACTATGGCAGGAGCTGAATAAACAATATCTCTTCTGCTGGATGCCATAAGCAAACAGTGGTCAAATAGACCACATGTAAAACTGAAATGTCAGGGGCTTTGCTCCTTGGAACTAGGCAGAGGGCTGAGGAGGGGTCATCAGGACAGTTTGTCTCAGAATTAGCTGCCACAGCATTGAGACAGGCACCTGAAATCCTTGAGGTAGTAAGAGAAAAAAGAGAGTCATTCAGCTAATATTCACAAACAAAAAAGCAAACAAATGAAAAAATCCTTGTCAAATTACCATTTTTTTTTCTGAAGCCCATATAATTTCAGTCATTTCTCCTTTGCTAGGAAACCATAGCAACTTAAAGCTTTGGTTTTGTTCTGCAGTGCAAATACTCAATTGGATTTAAAGTGTAGGGTTTGAATGTTGTTTAATGAAGAAGAAAATATTTAAGTCCAGAGTATATTGTATTGGAAGTTCAGCTCCATTTTGTGATACACTGATATAAATTATTTATTTATTTGGTTTAAGCTGTGTTTGCAAGAAAATTAATTCTGTTTGGGATTTGCCCATAAAAGTCAAAGGAGCTGACTGATATCCTTGCAAGGCTATTCTCAGTTATTTTTGAAAGGCCATGGTGATCAGGTGAGATTCCTAAGGACTAGGAGAAAGCAAATATCATTCCCATTTTCATTAAGAGGAAGAAGAAAGATCTGGGGAGCCACAAGCTTGGTGGATTCACCTAAGTCCTTGAGTAGATGATAGAGCAAATAAACCTGGAATACCTTTCTAGACACATATGGGACAGTGATTGGAGACGATAAACACGGGTTTACAAAGGGCCAATCATGCCTCAGCAGCCTGATAGCATTCCATGATGAAGTTACTAGCCCCGGGTTTGTGGAGCTCTGGGATAGTATGGGATGGGCCAGCCAAGACACAGGAGGTTCTGGGATGGGTGGGGAGAGCACAGGGGTACCCTGGGTGGAGGCCTCATTACACAGGTCAGTAGGATGGTTTCTGTCCTGACTCAGGCAGGGCCTCTGGGGCTCCCATGGGAAAGGTAGGGTGTGATGCAGGAAGAGCAGCCATTCCCATCCCCTGGGTTCCTGTACACTGCAACCCTGCTGAGGACAAAGGGACAGAAAGGTAGGGGAACACCAGGCTTGGTGCCATGGTACAGGTCACAGAATCATCTGAGCTGGAAGGGATCTGGAAGGATCCAGCCTCTGGCAGCCATTGGAAGGTTCTGGAAGGCCCTGTGCAGTTTTGGCAGTTCCCACAGCAGTTGCTGCCATAGTCAAAGGCTGCACTTCCAGCATGGCACTGGTGCTCTGGCACTTAAGGTAGCTAAGCCTCCCTCTCTTATTCTGTTCCTCCAGCCCACACCAGCTGTGTTGGTGAGGCCAGGGTCTGACCCCAAATCCGAGGAGGTGATGTGCTGTACCTGGCCCAATAGTGGCAGTTGAAGAAAAAGCCAAACACGGAATAATGCAAAACTCCCAAATACTGGAGACACTTGTTTGGAGCACTTCCCATATTGTGACTAACCAAAACTAAGCCAGACTTGCTGGAAGGACAGGTTTGGGATCTTATTAACTAGAAATCAGCTTTGCAGGAATGACTTATGGGTCCTGATCTATAACAAGCTGATGGAGTAAAAAGCCAAGAAGATGGAAAAAAAAAAAAAAAAAGATTGGGATTGGATTGGAATTTTAACTGTGGTGCTGGATTTAACAACTAGATTTTCAGGTTGGATTTTTTACTTCTAAATTTCCAGGCTGTTGGTTTTTTTTGAAATGTGGGAACATACCAATATGGAAAATGTACTTTCTTAGAAAGAACTATAAAAGAGGTAGATATACTACAGTGAAGTACAGAGTTTTATCAATTATTAATTGGTTATACTTTTGCTTTTTGTTCTTTTAATGGTTTTATGTTTTGTTTCATTGTTTTTTGATTTGCTGCTTTCAGATGATCACCAATCTCTAAATCAGAAACATTATATTAAATTCTATACTGCTATACTAGGCTATGCTAGCCTAGATCCAAGAGGCCTTACGATGCCCATGAAAATTGCTCTTAATATGAATTTTTTTAACATTTCTGAAAAACAGAAGTAGAGATATGTTATATTGTTGTATGAAATATGGATACTTCTAAGGGAGAAAGGATGATGTTTATAGTATTATATAGTGTTTATATAATAATATATCATATATAATAATGAAATGTAATTTTGTCTGAACTTTGTAGCCCAGTACAGAGCTGTTTGCCTTCTTTCTTTTCCTTAACTAACTTATCCACCCCTTAAACTGTTGCTGGAATTTGTGAAAATGTGATTTTCGGGTAGAAATTATATCACCTGGAATAAGGCACTGTACAACACTGTTGACTTCATGCATGCATCCTGACTTCATGGTATGACTATCACTCAAGAAGGAAATAAAATAGAAAATATCTCTTGTGTTTGCACTTGCTTCTCACATAAGTCTTGCAAGTAGTGTGTCAATGAAAAGGAAGCATTAATTTAAATTATATATATGTAAAAATGTGTACATAAATGCACACTTGATTCTGATTCACAATAATTTTGATCCCATAAAAATTCAAAATAAATAAAATAAAAATGCTAAATATAGAAATAATTTACTTTGGAGAATAAAGCCCATTTAATTGTGTGACCCTTGCCATCTAATTTTCCCATCAAAAATCTGTTCCATCACGGAATAGAGGGCATAATTCACCAAACCCATTGAGACAATGCTCTCCAGACCCTCTACATGAGTTGAGCAGGCTGGTGAGAGTGTCTGTCCTGGTTTCAGAAGGGAAAATGTTAATTTCTTCTCAGTTCTGTTACGGTGCTGTGTTTTGGATTTAGAATGAGAATGGTATTGATGATATGCTAATGTTTTTGCTTTTTGCTAAGTTGTGTTTATCTTAAGTCAAGGACATTTTTCCATTGTCTCACGCTCTGCCGGTGAGGAGGGATGGAAAAGAAACTGGGAGGGAACACAGCTGGGACAGGTGACCCAAACTGACCAAGGGGATATTCCACACCACAGAACATCCTGCCCAGTATGTAGACTGGGGGGAGTTACCCAGAAGGGCAGCCTATCTGGGTCTGGGAAAGGGGCTCTGACATTGGTCAGCAGGTGGTGAGCAATTGCCTTCCACATCACTTGGTTTTCACTTTTTATTAACATTTACCATGATTACTGTATTCTATTTAATTTTAAATTTTTAATCTGTTATTATCTCAACACACAATTTTTACTTTGATTCTCCTCCCCATTCCTCTGGGTCAGAGGGGGAGAGAGTGAGAGGCTGAGCAAGAAACTGTGTGGTGCTTAATTTTTAGCTGGGTTTAAAGCCATGGTAGTGTCACAGAAGGTTTAGTGGCCCACTAATTTACAATTGATAAAGAATTGCTTTTAGGTCCAAATCTGTGTAGGTCTGTTAGTGAGGGATAAGTAAAAAATGGGTACTCAGGTGGATTACAAGTGTTCCAGAGACCAAAACAAAGCTGTACTAAGCTTACATTTATAGGATAGGTATAGAATGTACTTACAGATATATTTTGTGTGTGTTACCATGAAAATTTACATTCAAACACCATTGCTTCTCTAGGTTATTGTGGAAAATTCAATCTAGGTAAGAATATATAACTTTTGAAATATACCTTGTCTTTCAAATATTGGATTTTTTTTTTTCAGAGCTTGAAGATACTCTATATCCAAACTGGTAAATTTGTTAGCATTTCTGAAAATAACAAACTTTTGACTTTGGATCAAATCTGATTTCAAGTGTTTATTTTTAAATTTGTGAAGTGATTTCATAAACTGTAATCCCATTTTACTATACTTTCTATGAAAGACCGGATCAGATGGGTTTTTATCACCTGGCATTCCAATAATATGAGAATTAATTTGTCTTTTTAAGGATGTCAGGATTAATGGAGATCAAGAGAGAATGACTCTGCTCTGTATTAGTTTTATAAGCATTTAAAAAGAGCAGGTTAAAACATCAAATGTTTGAAACTGTAGCAATGTGAAGACCTTGACTGCAGGTGATAATGCTATAAACCTTTGTACATTTTGCAGTAGAGGTGCCAAAGCTGATTCTCACATTTATTCAGAGGCATAAGATTTGGCATAGGAATTAAATTTTACACTTTAATTGAGTAAAGAAAGTGTGCATTTCTGTAAGAAAGAAAATTAAAATCTCAATATCAAGACGAAAATCTGGAAAATATTTTTTCGTTAAATGTAAGTTTAGGATAAGATTTATGTTACTTCTTTATCTTTAGGAAGATACAGAAAAGTAATGAAGTTGCATCTGTACACTCATTTTTGAGTATATATCAGATTCATCATGGTAGGTGTTTAGAAATGTGATTTTTTGTGAACTTTGAATACAGATCAGCTGACTATTCCATAAAGCTTCTACATAACATTCATACTATTGCTTTAAAAATAAATGGTTGCCGTACTTTCCACAATTTTCACAGATTTAATTCCATTAGTTTTTGCTTATTTCTATTAATAAAAGCAGTTCCTTATTTATAACTGTAACAAAGCTACTTGTCTGTATTATATGCAGGACCACAGATCACATCATAAAGACCTGTTTCCTTCTCAATAGCAAGTCCAGGATCCATGTCCAGGAATTAATATAAAAACTGTTAATTTTTTTGCATATAAGGCATATATATTTTGAGATATTTTTTCTCATAGAGGATCATGGCCCAAAATATCATTCTGAATCTGTATATAGAGAAAAAAAATACACACACACACACACACACATATATATATATAAATTCCAGTATGTACAAATACTGTAAAATTTCTTTTTTTCAACCACTTCATAAAATGTCTTTTTCACTGTCACGTTGTGGAACAGAAAAACGGCAGTAATTTATTTAAATAATTGATATTATAAACATTCCATTCCACTGTCTGATTTTTCTGTTTGGTTGTTGAAAGAGATGTCTGAATTTTCATAGTGAAGAGGAAAGTTTAGTTCTCAGAGGAAAGAGCCCTCGTTCCATCCCTCTCCTACCAGTTTGATGCCAGCGCCAAGAAGTCATGAGGAGAGACTGGGGAGAAGTTGCAAGTCAGCAGGAGAGCACCTGAAGAGAAGCACAAAGGAATTCCAGGCACTCCAGCCAGCAGGGAGAGGTCCAGCTTGCCTCTAGGCAAACATCACGGGGAACAAACAGGAGGAATTAGAGGCACATGCAGGCCTGTAGGGCTATAATCTTAGTGACATCACAGAGATATGGTGGAATGATCCCTGTGACTAGATTGTTGGAATGAAAGGATACAGGCTCTTTAGGAAAGACAGACAAGAAAGACAAGGTGAGGGTGATACCTCCAAATAAATTGCATAATTGCATCATCAGCAACGTATTGCTGAACTTAATTACTGCCCTTTGCAAGCTGATCTTGACAAAAATTCTTCAATTTCAAAGCACCTTCAAAAGAACAGTGGTGTCCTAATATAACCTCAATCAATAATTAAAGTTTCAATTTAAGCTTTTTCAATATTTTTTTTTCTAACTGTCCTTATCACAGTCCTTAATAAAACCAGAACTCAATCTACTATGGATGGATGTAGATTATTGGCCTCATCTTTCCTGGGTCATGGAATATCAAAACACTCATAACTAGAGGCAATTGACACATAGCTGTAGGTTTACAAAGTATATACTTCTAATGGACAGGAAATAATACATTAGATTAACTAGGGGGTTTTTTGGGGTTGTTTTATCTGATTCATTGAGCATATGTATTTACATATCATTTATATAAATAGTCCATTAAAAAAACTATTTTGTTATCTATCCATCTATCTATCTACCTATCTAATCTATATCTATCTATCTATCTATCTATCTATCTATCTATCTATCTATCTATCTATCTATCTATCTATCTGTCTATCTATTATATTCAACCTAACAGTTTACTGGATAGTATTCTAGCAAGAAAAAAAAAAAAAAAGCCAACTCAAAAACCCCCACACAAACACAACTCAGCATTTTCAAGATTGATTGCAGAATCACCAAGAATAGCTAGTTGACACTACAACCTCAAAAGGGAGGCACAATGAATATTAAAAAAAATATGTAATGTTAAGCCAATAGACTTTTTTCTCAGAATGCAAGAGCAACAATATAACAAGTATTTAGAGTTTGCCCTTGACTGAATCTTTGCTTGAGTGTTTACTTGGTGTATTGTTGCATTTGAGAAATATAATTTTTTCAATTAATTTCTTGAAGTATCCAACAGTAAGTTAGAAAAGGAAGAAATGGACTATTCAATGCAGTCTATAATTAATCTTTAGTGCTCATCTTTTTGACTGCACTCATTAAATATCATTGAGTTTGTATGTGTCATCTTGAAAAATCAGGTAGCATAAAGTAGGCACTCAAAACGTGATTGTTGTATCATGAATCATTTCATACAGACAGACCATGAGTGCATTTAGGATCATTACTAGAAGAATGCTTTTAACACTAAACTAGTAAGGATCTGGAACTGTCTTTTAACTACAGTGTTGACGGCAAGAAACCTAACAAGAAAATGTGAGCACAAGTCTCATGAGAGTTTAAAAAACCACTACATGCTGTAGTACAAGGGATAGCACATCCTACGTACTTAGGAATAATTTTGCCATATGATTTAATGGCACATAAATATCAGGCATGGCAATGTATCCTATTTTGATTCCCAGTTTAGCTCTGTTACATATATATGCACCCTTCTAAATGTCTAAGAAACCATTAGTCTTTACAATTGAATTTATGTGCAAGGTTTTTGTAGCAGGGGAGCTTCAGGGGTGGCTTTTGGGAAAATATGTTGTCACCATGTCTGACAGACCCAATTCAGGCCAGATCCAAAACAGATTCACTAACAACCAAAGCTGACCCCCCAAAGTGGTGGAGTAAAAACTGCCATATAACAGAAAATGTGAGAGAGGACTGAGTATATGTGACAGACACAGCCCTGCAGAACCAAGATCAGTGAAGAAGGCAGAGAAGGAGGTGCTCCAGTCACTGGAGAAGATGTCCACCTGCAGCCCACGGAGGACTGCCTGTCAGAGCAGGTGGATGTGCTCTGAAAGAAGTTGTGACCTTACGGAGATCCCAGACCAGAACAGGCTCCTATTTAATGGTTTGACCTATACAGCCGAATAGAAGAGGAGCAATTTGGGTTCAAAAACTCAAGACTCCCTGATCAGTGCTCACTGGGAGTTTACTACTCACCTCATGTTCTGATGGCTCCAGAGTGTTCTGTCTGAAACAAATGCACCAAAGGGAATGTGATCTAAATAATGATGGGAATTGTTCTGTGCTGCTTGCTTTGGAAGGAAGGTGCACCTCTGTTGGAAGCCAGGATGCAGAGAATATTTCTCTGCATGTTTTAAAGCATCCAAGCCTCTGAAAAATACTACTTTTAACCTTGGTCCATGGAAAAGGCTTCCTAGGCTTTGAGATGAAACAGAGTTTACAAGAATGTAAATTAGATAGTAGCATAATATGTAATTTATCACAGGGTGAGAAATTTAGATTTTTGGGTTTGTTAGTATGGTAAATAGATGAAGACAAGATGGAGGATCCTTGTCGTTTTTAGGCTTCTTTCTCTTTCTTCATCTACTCCATATTCTGCAGTGTTGGGGACACAGGACAATTGGTCAGAATTTGCCGCAGTGTTGTAGTGTTACGTGAATAGAAATTGAGTTAGTTATTGGTAGAAAAGTAGAAATAATTAATGTTCTTGGTGATGATTGGGTGAATTATCTTCAAGAGAACCTTGAATCTGTGTGTTCAAGGTTTTTTGGTGTCTTTTCTCCCTCACACTAGGCTGGTGTGCAGAAATTGCTGATAAGGAAATAATAAACAATCCAGAGAATGAGAACAACCAAGAGTCCCTTTTGCCATTTTACTTAACAAGGACTAGAGAAAAAGACCTCCCCTATTAGGGGAGAGACATGTGGGAGTGGAAGAACTCCGACACACCTCTTTAAGCAATGTAGACATATCAAGAAATTATTTACAGCATTGGTAGGAACTAATTTACTATACTAATTTACTATACTAATTTACTATACTAGACTATTTACCATATTCAGTTACTAGGAGGTATAAGGTTTTTTTACTCTGCTGATTAAAAATGAAGCTGTTGATATGATAGCACATGATGCAGTTTCTCTTTCCCTACTTTGCCACCAATAAATACAAAATAAAGGCATTAAATGGTTAGAAAATGGCAAAATTGAAGTTGTTTCCATTGGTTGGAAGTGTTGAAAGCTAGGCAAGATCTGAGGTAAAGAATTTTCAAATAACAATGTTATTTCTAAGATTATTTTTTAACAGCTTGATAGTTAAGATAGTGAATATTGATTTGCTTTTACAGAATAACATATAATGTATAATCACACAAACTTTTGACAAATGCTTTTTAATCTCTTGGTGAATGCCTGACTTCCAACTATGGCAAGTACTCATTGAAGGGTCTGTAGAGAAAAGAACAAAAAAAAAAACAATGTACAGAAAAACATTCTGTGCTTTCAGAGTAAAGCTGGAAAACGTTTTCCATCAAATGTTTCAGGCAATCTGAACTGAATTAAATCTTTTTAGTCTTGTTTCTCCACCTGAATAACCTCCCCTAAAAATATTCCTTATAGGTTGAAGAAAAGAAGAATATGAAAATATATGAATGTTTAATACTTGTGTCATGTTTGCTGCTTGTCATGAGCCAATATCTGGTCCAAATACCAGGCAAACAAAGTAGCTTGTAGATTGTTTTAGTGTGTACTACCCTATTTAGTAGCCTCTCTTTTCCTTTCCTTCTCTCAGTGAGAAGAGATAGAATAACTATTTTGTAAGGCATTGATTCCCTCTTTTCAACTGGAAAAATATAGTTCATTAAGTACCCCATCAGTTTAATTTAATTTCCTTGTGTTTCTGTTAGAACACTTGAACTGAATTTTTGGTAATTGAATGTAAGTCTTGGTCTGTCAGTCAAGGCTTTGCAGAGATATTATTACTCATATTACTGGATTAACAGTTTTGTCAATTCTGGGATCACTTTGTGGTCATTTTTAGGTACAGTGGTTTTGCTTTTCACTCATATTTCATCACTTGAGGTTTGGAAAACTTATTCAATGTGGTATCACAAGTGAAATGGAATGCTCCAGTAACTTCTGAATTGTGAGACAGAGTTTGTCCACTTCTCTTTATTTGAATGAGTTCTTCTCTACATTTCTCTCTGTCTGGGCAGATATAATTCCATATCCATTTTTTTCATTTTTATTTTCTTTGTTTTGGTTTACTTCTTTATCAGAAAACTAGAAATAAATTATAGGAGCAAATTATATGTTCAGTTTTTAAGCCAAAATAAATTTGTTTAGCCTCATTCCAGTTTTCACAAGAGATAGGTTCCACTTCTGCTTTCCTGTTTCAGTTTTAAGGTCTGAAGAAAATTAGTAGTTTCTTTTAATTTAATTAGTATATAGTATAGTACTGGAATTTTTACCTTTCTTACTTCATTTGTTTACTTTCTGATCTAATGTCACCTTCAGGAAAGTTAGCTTCCTAAACAAATGAGAGGATTTTCCATTTTTTCACTATTTGCCAATGCAACTTTCTAAAAGTCTGCATCTCTTGGATGTTTTATTTTACATTTTCCAGAGATTATAAAAACTGTGAAATTCCTTTAAGTTTCAAGAATGCAATTTTTAATGTCCTCATATCAGGTAACTTGGCAACATAAACCTACAATTTATTTAATTTCTAAGTACCTGCTAAGGAATACATATGGATAATTTATTTCACATCAAAAATGCAACTCAAAACTTCCTACTTCTGTGGTTTTCTTCTGCTGGCTGACTTCACGTGTAAATTGTTTCTTCAGAAAGCTATTATCTTTTAAACATTTTGTCAGGGTTAAAAAGTACCGGATAATTTTTCACATCTTTTAGTTAAAAACCTTCCAAGATTTTTCTACATATCTTTTAATTGTTTTCAGTCTCATTGACTTAACAGATTGCTTCCTTTACTTTCTAAAGTATGCCCTTTGTCAACTGGATATTTATTTATGCCTCACTTTAATTAAAACTGGTGAACCTTGATTACTGGCATCATTCTGTTTTATGCACCAGACTGTGCCTTCACAACTTTGACAAACTAATACTGAAATAATTTAATTTCTCATTGGTAAGGTATCTGGTGGGGAGCCAGTGTACCTATCACATCCAGAACACAAGCTGTTATATTTGGTGTCTTCCACTTTTAATAATTTCTTCTCAGAATTCAATAACTGTGCACACATATCTACATAAGCGACCTGAACCTGAAATGACCATATGTTCCAGCAATTTAATCTCTCCCTGAGCAGCCATGACAGTGAATGAAAATATGGCCTATGTTTTGGGCCATAAGCAACGAATCAAGCCCTTGATCTGTCAGTGGTAACCGTTCTGTTCTGGCCTGCTCTGCCTTCACAAGTTTCCAGTATATCTCATTTGTTCACTTTGACAACATACACGGCTTCTTCTTCCATGTTTATGGTACATATACACATCCAGAGGTGACTTGTCCAGTCATTAAGCCTCTGGCTGCTATTTTTAAAATATTTTATATTACTTTTGTGTTTTCATTTGAATTGCATCAACAATTCCACTTGTATTTGAAGTCATCCCATTAATTTCAAAAGCTAGCAATTCACATTGAATTAGCTTCTTTCCAAAACATGCCTGAGATTGAGATACAGCCATGGGTTGCGCATCTTTTCTTTTTTTCTGTCTCTTCTGTTCTGGAGAACAAATGACTGTGAAATCTTCCTCTAAATTTTAACCTGAAAGAGATTTCTGTGTTATTACCATTATAGTATACTGGTTGTTTATATTTTAAACTCCCTTTTTTTAATGCCAACCAAATTAGTGGGAAGTGCTCCTAAATTATGGGTCCCTGGGAGACAATTTTGTCAAATAATGAGCAAACAACTACACAATCTCAAGAAGATCTATGAAACTTTCTGCCTTTTACCCTTTCAAGGTGTGATGGTTTAAGAGCACTGCTCTTCAGTGTAGTACCCCAGATAAAATCACATGCAACATTCTTTTCCTCACCCTCCAACTGGAGGCAAAAATGCAAATATCATCCATTGAGATAAGAAAAATTTATTAGAAACAGCAATGAAATAAGAAAACAGACAGTAACAACAATATTAATAAAAAAAGGTACAAGAAAAAGAAACTATTTATACAAGAAGTCCCTTACAACAAACAAAGATTGGACTGTTCTGTCTACCATATTTTTATATAGTGCTTCTCCCCACTAGCATTGACATGAAGTGGTAAAGAATTACATTCAGACCATGGCCACTGCCCCTCACAGCTACTGCAAGAAATTAGCCTTGCCCTGGCCAAAACCATGACACAAGGTAATGGTATATTTTTATTTTATTTGGCTGTTAGATTAAGAGAATCTCCAGAAAGTAAGATAGTTTTACCATTTTTAAAAAACTAAGTCTTAAACTTGTTCATTCAAAAAATATTTTCCAGCTCACTGAAATTTGTGAATGATATGGAGTGTGAATTCTACCTTTATGAAACCTATTTTGCACACACAAGATATAAATATAAAAACTGTGCATCTGAAATATATTTGTGAATGCTTTCACAAGAAGTTAGATGCTATTTGACTTATACTGTGATTAAAAATAAATACTTTGTATTGTACTGTAAATATTGGTGTTTTGTACACGTAATTGTATTCTTCCATTACCTGGAATATACCTTGTGTAGTTAATTTGTTATTTATCTTACGGAGCATTTTTTTTTCCTGAGTTTTAATAGAAGCTTGTCTTTCTAATTATGATGTTCAGCACATTCTAGCCATTCAATTTTTTAGCATGCAATATGTACTGAAACTTCAGCCCAGCCTATTTGCCTCCTTACTAATGCATGCCAACAATTGCTAGTGACCATTTATAGCTCTGAATAATCTGTCTTTCCAAGACTGTTAATCATTTGTCATTGATACTCATTTCTTTTTCTCATTTTTTGCTTTCAACACATCAGAATCAGAAGTCAAATATTATCACACTCCCAAAAAAGCAATCAGTTATGATCCATTTTCCTAAGTCTTTCTATTGCAACTGTTTGGTAAGCCTTCACAAAGTCATATGCAGAACAGCAATGCCACAGTTGCTTAAAAGCAACCCAGAGTTTCACAATTTCTTTTCTAAGTACATGACTGGAAGGGCTAATTTTATTGTCCTCAAAAGGAAATAGAAGCCACAAGAAAAACACAGTGTATAGATAGTTGTACAAAGCCATTTGGTTCATGCACATACTTTGGTTCACTCAGAGTACAGGTTCAAGACAGCTAGCATGGGTTCAGCAAGGGAAAAAGGGAAAATCCTGTCTGATCAACCTAGTGGCTTTTTATGATAGAGCAACTGCATCAGTTGATGATGCAAGAGCTACGGATAAGATTTACCTGGGCTTCTGGACAGCCTTTGATTAAGAAAAATACCTTTACAATGAGGGTGATGAGGCACTCAAACAGGTTGTCCAGAGAAGATGTGGAAGTCTAATCCCTGGAAGTGTTCAAGGTCGGGTTCAATGAGGCTCTGACTGGGTGGAAGATGTCTCTGTCCATGGCATGGATGGAACTAGATGACATTCAATGTCCCTTTCCAGCCCAAACTATCATGTTGGCATGATTATTGGCATGCAAAAGTTCTTTCACTTTTATACTTCTTTAGACTGACGCCCTTAAGCTTTATGCCATTGTGTTTCTTTCTCAAAAAATAATTGGTATCTTCCAAATGTCATCATTTTAATAAGATATTTAACAGCTCTTATTTTCACATTTATTTTTGGAACAGAAGCCTACACATTTGCTGCAAACAGAGCTTAGGATTGAAGTCCTCATTAGTCTTAGGTAAATATTTTAAAAATGCTGTTGTTTTTAGGCAAGAGTGTGTTAGAAGCTGATGAGTAAGCCAGTCATAAAATCATTTTTAAAGAGCTGTGATCATGAATACATTAGTAACAGGCTGAGGATAATAAAATTATCATAAGATGGAATTTATGGTTGCTTTTAAAGAAGATGTGATCCTTCAAAATGTAATTGAGTGCTTAGCTGAACTTGTGTTTTACATCAGAGGTTGCTTGCAATCAAGACTTGAGTGTTTCCTAAAGGATGATTTTGGAACATGTCAAGAATGGGAAAAAAAAACAAAACTCCTACCAGAAACAACAAGAAAGGGTTCATAGTAAAAATTCAGAAATCATATCCTAAAAATTTTAGTTTGTATTCCTCAGACAGCCTTTCTCATATAGTTTGAGCTGCATCCCTGCATCATCACAATATCATCTCTTTGTGATGAAAGTAATGTATCATGAAATATTTGGCTAGCTGTGCAAGATTAAAACCAGTTTGGGTGAGGATCCGAATCTATGGAAGAGACTGGTGTGTGATCTCCAATTATGATTTTCCAAATAACAATGTTTTACCTTACATAAATTTGGTTTTTTTCTATATAAACTGGGATTGTCCTAGGAAAAATAAGTATTTTTAATTAAAATGTTATATTGTAATTAAATCTTTCAAGGATCAAAAAATTATTTGAGCAGATTTTTTTCAGCTAGATCTAATCATTACTTCAAGGATAGGGCATATTACAGAAAAATATTTATGAAATTACATTTTAACATAAATTTTATGCAAGAAATGCACTAATTTCCCCAAAACTTCTGATTTTAGGTACCTAAGTGAAAAGAAGGTCTGTAACTTCATTTTAGAAGCTGCATAAGATTAGTAGTTGTATACCTGCCAGGGTAGGGTTTTATGCAAATATAAAGAGCATATTTGCCTATTTACAAATGCATATTAGGTCTTGTGTTGTACACAGTAACTAAACTGAAGTTAACCGCAATTATTTCCCTCACTGAAATCTCAGATTTATGAGGAAAAAAACAACTCATATCCCAAATAACTTTGGATCTGAAGTACAATCAGAGTGTTTTAATGAAATTGTACTTCAGAGATAAATAATTCTTCAGAAAAAAGAAAAATCAAATTATATCTGACAAAAGAGAATATTGTGAATATGACTACAAACCAAAACTCAACTAATGTTTCCATTTAATGTAAATATATACTGACCCTACCTGAGCTTATGGGAATAGTCACAAGACTTAAAAGATAATTAGTAATAAGGACAAAATCCAGATTCATTCCTTAGTTCAAATTACAGTGTAGTATCAGGGTTGCAACTATGTGCACATGCAGCACACTTCAGTAATTAATTGTTTTTATGATTAAGCAACTCGCCAGTCAGTCATTTACACAGCAGGTGCAACGATCTTGATACAAGGTCTTTTACTGAATCTTCACAATTAAATATTTGACTATAACAGGAAGTTCCTGGTTGGGAATTTTAGACAGTTCCATTAGCTCCCTGTTTCACATTTTTGTGTTTTATATGTTTATATTTGCAGATGAACATCCTGGGCAAAGCATCCAAGAGGATACCTAGCTGATTCCCATTGCAGAGTTGACCAAACTGTGCACAGATATGTGGCCACTTTTGCAAGTGGTCAATAGAAACTGTAGAAAAGGCCACTTAGAGGGTCAGTAATATACTAAAGAGATATTTCATATCTAACAAGATATAAAACCAGAAGAACAATAGCATTGAATGCTGTATATGTTGAGATGGTCCCCTGGGATCTTAGTAAAACAGTGGTTTTTAAGACTTTCCCCAGCTCACCTAAAAATACCATTTCAACGATTCTCACACCAGTGACTCCAACTGCTATCAGCTAGTGAATGACCACCTACTTTTAGAGATCTGATACCCTTAACGATCATTACCCTCTGCTAAAATCCTAATCCATTAGTGTTTGTTTGACTTTTTTTTCTCTTCCCCATTTCAGCAAACATTCTGTCCTGAGTAAATACACAATAACCTTAAACTTCAGGGTTCAGAAACATATTGCCATCTTCATGTGTATGGAAAAAGGTAATTTGATGACAAGCTCACCTTGCAGAGTTCTCACAATAAAATCATTGTTTAACCATTAGGATGCTGGTTACAATTTTTGTGTCCTTCAATTGTGTTGTCTCAAGACCTGCAAGGTTTTGCAAATATAAAGCAAGAGAACCAACTCTCCCCTGCCATGATGACATATAAGGCTTGCTAGAAGTTGCCATTAGTTTTGATTATTTTTCTTTCAGTTTTTGCCCATTCTGACAACATGCATCCATATTTTATCCAACTTAATTTGTATTCTTACAAATTAATTTCCACACTCTTTCCTTTAAACTGTTTCTCAAAAGCCTTGTTTCTTAGCTTTACCACATGTAACCTCTTATTTTGGTTTCTTGCCATCTTTCTTTGATCTTTTATCTCTGCCAAAAGTTTGGCACATGATTCCTACCCTCATGCAAATGCTTTGAGACACAAAAAAATTTTCATGTCCTCATCTCTTTCCTGAATGGCTCATGTTTTGTTTTTAGGTTTAAATAATTTATTATCCTTAGATGATTAGTAATGATATATAAAAACTTTTTCTCTTGAACTTAAGATGATATTCAGCCTGAACTACATGACTCATAGTTATTATCCTCATTATGTGTGGCAGTTTATATGTCAGATTACTTGGCTTATTTGCATTTAGTGAGAAAAGGAAGAAAGGCAAAAGAGATGGGGTCATCTATACCCACAATTTTTTAAAATCTCACAATTGTAAGTGTTATTGGTTTGTTGGGGTTTTTGGTTTGTTTTTCTTTGATTAATATTAATGGAAGAGGGACTTATGATAAAAATCTGATGATCATTTAGTTTTCAATGCAGTAAAATTCCAATTTAGAACAGGCAGGTGAACTGGTCGTGGTAGTGCTGCTGCTGCTACACTTGCCACCTGTGAGTCTGGAGAACTGTCCCCACACATGAATCCCCACACATGAACAGCATCAGGAAACTGAAAGAGTCTATCCCAAGGAGAGTGACCAGGATGGGGAATTGCCTGGAGCAGCTGATGATCAAGGCTGGAAGAACTTGGTTTGATTAGCATAGAGACTAGAATAAGAGAAAATTTTAATTTCTGTCCTCAGCCTTCTGCACAAATAGAAGATTCTTCCCAAAGGCGCATTGTGAAAGGACAAGACACTACAATCAGAAGTTGCACTAAGGGCAGTTTCAGCTAAATAGGAGAGAAGAAATATTTCTCAGTGAGAGTAACTAAGCATGGGAACAAGCTGCTCAGAGAGGCTGTCCAGTCTTAGAACTCAGAGATATTAAAAAAATGCTTTGACAAGGCCCTGAGCAACATGACCTAACTATGAGACTAATTCTGCTTTGTACAAGTGATTGGATTACATCATTTCTAAAGGTCGTTCCCAACCAAAATTATTCCATGCTTCACAAGACAGAAACAATTCATTCTGAAAATTACAAACTGCCTATCTAATTTTTCCTTTAGTCATGGAGTTAATTGACCATTCAAGTACAGATGGTTTCGAAATGCAGTGTATGCATCTCCAAAGAAATGAAATTATCAATTTATATTTTGGAAACAAAGTAATATAATTAGTTTATTAATGTTAAAAAAGTGATAAAAGGAGAGGATGGATGTAGGGGGGATATATAAACAAGTTTAAGGACAGAAGATGAATTATCCCGGGAAAAAAAAAAAATTATCTCTAAATGTAATAGCAAAAAAAAAATAATCTGAAAAATATCTGGAAGGAAAGTGAGTTCTACAAGTCACTTACTGCAGGAAGTGAACTTTTCAGTTTAAATTAATTACAGTATAATAAGATCAAGAGCATGTTTTATTTATTTTTTTTTTAACATAAAGAAATAATGTAGCTGCTTTGTCAATTTTGGATTAATATCTTTTTTTTTCTTTTGTCTGCCTAATAATGTTTAGAATAATTCTAAACAACCAGTTAACCAGATGCCTTTAAAAAATAACCCTAGCCAAGAATTAGTGTGTAAAGAGACCTTGATAGGTGTAAAAAAGACCTCCAAATTGTTATTTATACTAAGTACAATAAGATACAAGTTCTTACAAGTTGTAAGAGCTGTCTTGAGGGCTATCATACTGTACAACAGAGAAAGAATCTCTCAATAACTTGTGACTGACAAGGATAGTTATCCAGAATATCTCAGGTAAGAGAAGACCTGAAATTAGAGACCTTTAAGACACCTGAGACATGAACATCCTGGTGAAATTTATGAAGGGATTTTTATACACCTGATACTGTATGCACAGCCTTCGCCAGATAAATTCCTCACCTGTGTACTATTATTGAGCTGTTTGCTCCTTTGGCAAATTAATTTCAAATGACTGGAAATACCCACAGACACAAGCTGTACTTTCTTTAAAGTTCAGATTAATAATACCAGGCTATGAAGCTTAAAATAAGCATTAGCTGCTAAAAGCCATGGCAAAAATAAAGAATGTGGAAGTAACAGCATGTAGTCAGAGTGATGGTCATTTTACAAACCAGTTGATTTTGGGAGAAGTAAATTTAGTCCAAATCCAGGATACTTCATATAGGTCACTCATCCACTCAGATTAAAATAATGTAATGGTTCATCAAACAACATAACATAGAACTATCAAACTACTTAACTATATTTTGTCTATTTAACTACAAAGAGCTTCATATAATATGTGTACACAAACGCACAAGTATGCCTATATGAAAATGTGATCTATGTGTATAAATTGCTTTCAGTCACTGGTGCTTTCTCTATGTTTTTATTTACTTATTTCTTATTTTCTGTTTCCTGTGAAAAACCAGCATACTGCCAGTATACATACACTAGGCCTTGTGTGAGGATCTTAGGTGTCAGCTGGAAATCCATACTGCTGAATTTGATATTAATGCTATATATTACAGGTGCTTTCCGAAGCTATAAACAAAATGCAGTGGGTGAGAACATAGCTTTAGTACCTGCTTTATTGTTGCCACTTGATAAAATAACTGTACTTAAAGACAGCTGTATTGGTTACACAATATGTTTTGCAATCATTAGTAAATAACAGTTTATAGTGCTTACAGATGAAAACTTAAAAACCTGAAAAGTTAGTTTTATGTTTTCAACACAAACAAGACTGAAAATATCAGTCTGAATTTCTTTAAAATGTCAAGTCTATGACTAATAGAATAAGCTATGAAGACAACTGTTACTTATTAATATATTGTAACACATTTAGAATAAATGTTCCCGAAATAAAATCTTGATAAATCTGTAAACCCATTCCTAGCAAGAAGAGGCAATCTGTTAACAACTATTCAAAACATGAGGAAGTGTTCAGAATTCTTACTTTGCATAGGATAAAAAAGTTTGAGATATATAGATTATATATAGATATAGATATAGGTATAGATGCATAGAATATATATAGATATAGATATCGATATATAGATATATAGATTAGATCATACAGATAGATATAGATAGATATATATATATATAGATATA
>VZTB01006820.1:796624-946735 GCA_013397245.1 Thryothorus ludovicianus | reverse complement strand
AGGAAGAGATAGAGATAGAGAGAGATAGAGATAGAGATAGAGATAGAGATAGAGATAGAGATAGAGATAGAGATAGAGATAGAGATAGAGATAGAGATAGAGATAGAGATAGAGATAGAGATACATATATGGATCATAGGCATATAGAAAACCCGTGGAAATAATGAAATATTTCACATTTTATGGGAGCAAATAAATAGCATCTTTGTATAAATAATATTAAGACAGAAAACATCAAATAAATTTCACCTTATCCTCAATTCAGGACTGGGATGAGAGGATTGTAAGATATTAATTTTAATATTTCAATATGAGACCAATTCTAGATAAATTCTAGAAAAAATATTAGTGCTGTTCTAGTTTTTAGAAAGAAAAAGTGGCATGATCAATAAGCTTGTCAGTGTGACAAAAACTTTGAGCAAGTAATAGAAAAAGTCCGAGATAGTGTTCATATTTATATTTGTCCTAGAGGTTGGAAGAATAATGAATCTGACAATACATGTGTTTTCTATAGGAAAATACAATTGCTGTGATTCCAATTTTAAGATTTTTCTGAGGAAATTTTCAAGGTGTTTTGTGTTAAAAAGGTCATACACTGTTTGACAAAACACATTTGTTCTATTTTCTACATGCTAAATAGATTAAAAAGATTGTTATGTCCTGGAAAAGCCCTAGTTTAACTTCACATATTTCAACAAAATTAAAAGCTGATCAAGCCATAAAAAGTTCTGAGGTAGTCTTAGAGGTTCCTTCCTCTCTCGTGCATCTGCAGGGGAACCTGGGTGATGATATGGTCTACATCCACATTAGTGAGCAATGCAGCCCAACGTGTGCTTGAATAGTGAAAGCACCAGGGCTGAGCGCTTCCTGCCCACCCTGCACATGCTTTGGGGGAAAGGATGACTTTTTCAAGTATTTTATTTCCTCCATGGTTAAATAATTCTGGATAGAAGAGTACAAATCAGAAATGGACGAGATGGTTCTCCAAACTTAGAAAGCTCAAATTAAAGGCTAGAAACTTTGTGAGGTAAAAATTACACCTTGGTGCGCCAAAGTGTGGGCTAAAAATATTTGTATCTGGGTAGAATGTCATTGTCATTGTCATATACAGCAAAGTATATGACCGACAGGTTGACAAAAAATACTCATTGATCTAGATCTCCATGAAGAATAAGTCCCCATTTTTATTACCTCCTGCAGAAAAAAATAATTTGAAAATCTAATGGAAATTTCAGTTGAAATTTATAACAAGATGCTGCAGGTGGAAAAGTGCAGAAAATAAGTAATTACAATACATCAAAATAAATTTATTTTGCATATGAAATCATCACAACATGCCACTTGTATGGCAATGCCTTTCTCAGACAATAAACTTTATATCTCTATAGTATCAATAATATAAAGCATATCACTGTTATATAGATTTTGAAACATTTGTCATCTCTGAAAAGAAATGAATTAGTATGATTGCCTACTGACTTACTACTCTGGAGGAGGATGGAAGAGTCAAAAATAATCTTTTCTGAATAACAGTATCATTTTTTGAAAGACAGATTAATATTTAGGGGTCTTGACACTCAACTAACTAAAAAAATTATTATAAAAGATGAAGCTTGAAAATCCACTAATCCTTAATGAGTATTAATCTTTTAACTACTTTAAAAAATAGTGTTTTATACTCATGGGGGAAATCCTGCATAAGAAATTATGTCCTGAGCATGTGCTGTTCAACATTAAAGTACCACTGGAATTAGTTTCAATTAAGAAAATTAATCTGAAATTGATTAGTGAGCATTCTGACACTGCTGAAATTTGATTTTAATATACTAAACAGTTCATATAATTTTATATGCAAACATTGAAAATACGTTTCTATTCTTACCTAATATGGATAATTATTTTCATTAAAGCTGGGGAATTGTTTTTTCCTCATTTATGCTGGCATGAAAAGAAGAATCTGGTTTTTTTTCCATTTGTAAAATTACTGTACTTCTTTGTTTTTTTAGTTCTTTTTTTTCCACTGAGAAAAAGTTCTACAGTCTTTCAGAATATATCGCATTTCTATGCACCTCAGAGAAATTATTGTAAAACATGTACAATAGAATCCTCCTTGTTCCATTAAAATGACACAAAATCTTCACCTGCATGGCCAGTAGTAAAGTAAGGACAATAAATAGCAGATGTCTAACTGCTTTAGGATCAATAAATTATGCAAATGGACCATGTCACAGTTTAAACTCTCTAAAGTTTTTCTTGTAGAACAAGTAGCATCAAAGACAACATCAGAGGAGCCTTTGTGACTTTCTTTTCAATATTAGGATTCCTAATGGATGCCTAAATAAAAGAAGTAAAACAATTAAAAGTAGGATCTAAAAAAAAATAGTAATATCAATTTGAATAAAAATAGACAAGTATATATAGAAAAGTGTATGTGTAGCTTTTTTTGTGTTGGTGTATATAATGTGTCATTGATGTCACAACTACAGTTGATGTCATAAGTCATTGGTATGCTCATAGTAAATGATCATGTCATTCCTGGCTCACCCCTTAGAGTCTCATAGTCTTTAAGAAACTTTACCAAATTGGGTTTGCGTGAAAAGATTAAGAAATTGGAGGGGCTACAGAGGTGGCTTCTGTGAGAAGCTGCCAGAAGCTTTCCCCTTGTCCAACAGACCCACCTCCAGCTGGTTCCAAGAGGGACCATCCTCCTGCCAAGTCTGAGCTCACCACTGAAAATGCCAGCATCTCTGTGATAGCGAAGTTAAGAAGGAAAATTTATGGTGCAGGAGCAAATTGAAGCCAGAGGAGAGATGACTGAAAATATTTGTGAGGAACAGCCTTGCAGGCACCAAGATCAGTGCAGTAGAGGGGAGAGGAGGTCTCCAGGGGACAGAGAGATTCCCCTGCAGCCTGTGGTGCACACCATAGTGAAGGCAGACTGTTCCCCCCTGCAGCCCATGGGGATCCACAGTTGGGCAGATATCCACATGCAGTCCCTGGAGGGCCTGATACCAGAGCAAGTGGATATGCCTGATAGAAGCTATGACCCCGTGGGAAACCCATGCTGGACAAGGGTCCTGGCAGGACCTGTGGCCTTGTGGGGGACCCACACTGAAGCAGTCTGTTCCTGGAGGACTGCACCCCTTGGAAGTGACCCAGGTCAAAGCAGTTAAAGAAGAATAGATTCCATGATTTTTTCCCAAGCTGACTCAGTTTTGCTCATGAGGGTAATCGCTGAGGTGTCTCTCCATGTCCTTACTGTGACCTATGAGCCTTTAGCCATATCTTTTCTCCTTTGCCCTGCTGAGGAGGGGAGTAATGGAGCTTTAGTGGGCACCTGGCATGAAGTCAGGATTAACCCACCACAATATCTTTTTGTCTTTATTTCTCTGTTCCTGATTTAGTAATTGTAAACCCCATGGCAGACTGAAAGCAGATGGTTTTGAGCTAATGAGCAGCTTTTGGGTGTATTGGGAGTGCAGAAAGAAGAGAGTAAAGATTAACATATATTCTAGGAGTCTCACACATTTGGACTCAATGTCCTATTTCTGGCAGCTTATGCTGATGAAGTATTCTAGAAAAACAAGACACATTCCTGTGACTTCGTCACACAGAAGGAAAATTAGAAAAGATATATATAAAGAAATAGGTCCAGACATCCTGATGGTTGTCCAGATTCTTCCAGAATTTTGTGATTTTTTTTCTAGGAGATTTCAGCATTGATTTTCTGAAGTAAAGATTTTGCTTTTTTCAAGGGCAAAACTACCTATAAATCAGTAAATATTCTAACCTTCTCAGTTCTATTCGTGTATCTCAGTATCTAAGAAACTAATGAGAAAAAACTAATGAAATCTGAATTATTATTTGTGCAATTAAATTCACTTGAGCCATGCACTTTCCTAGAATTTTAAACCTTTATGCATGCTCCTAATATAGGACTACTAATGATAAGTAATAGAGCACCCCAGTAAGCCTTTTAATGTGATAACTGGAAAACGTGACCTCCAAGTATTTCAGTCAACATCTTGGAAACCACAACATTTGTATTGGTTTGTATTCTAATTTTACTGATTAATTTGATTCCTCTCAGCTGTTAAAACCAGATAATTTGATCTGAAAATGATGTGACACTTCCATTAAGATCTGAGCGTTACATACTGTACAGTACAGCATAAAAAATAGACCTGTCTTGCACAGGTTTGCAATACACAATGACAGTGGAGAAATGAAATAGGAAATAAACTTGCTGTAATGCAATGAGCATGTAATGATCATAAAAGAGCAATATTATAGAAGTGTTAATAACTGTTTATTAAATATGAATGTTTACGATTTCCATCAGACAAATCTATTTCATTTATCACAGTGTACTTTGGTGACAATGAAGGTACAAAGATGAAGACAATTTATTTGACTTCATTATCTAAACTACTGTGCTTTAATACCCCTGCTGTTCTAGCTTTCTTAACGTATCCTCTCAAGGATACCATTATGCGCCTGCTATTTTTCTGGGGGTGGTTTTTTTTTTTTTTTCTTTTTTTATTGTTGGGTTTCTGTAGTAATAAACCACTGGCGATACCTAAATAATTTCTTAATTTATCTTCCACATATTCATCTCAACATTTACAATTATATATCTTTGCAAGGAGAAAGTATGTCTGTTCTTTCTAGATAGTCACTGCTACTTTTATTATTATATTTATTTATGAAGCAAAAGTCACAAAACACATTTGGATTCAGAGAATGAAACGTGAAGGTTCATATAAATGTATAAAATAGCCATGTAGAAAAGGTAAAATATTTCTGTGGATATAAGGACAGTGATACACTATGGAAAAAACTATGAATAGGAGCGGGTAAGAAAACATAAGATAAAATGCAGAAGTTTTATTCTGTTTATTCTAGGTCTTTTAGATTTTTTTGTACTCATTTCTTTTCCCTGTACAATGTCATCCTACTGTTCACTGATAAATGCTGGATCATCATTAACAGCAACTATTTTCACTGCCTTAGAATGACTCTGCTCCATGCTTGTCAGGATGCACCTGGAATACTGTGCCCAGTTCTGGTTGCCACCATTCAAGACGAATCTGAGTAGACTGGAGACAGTCCAAAGATGGGCCGCTAGCAAAAGCTGAGGGAGTCTGTTCTTTTCTCCCTGAAGAAGAGTAGGCTTAGGGGACACCTCATCACAGTGTTCCACTGCTCAAAGGGCAGCTATGCAGAGGACTGGGGTTTTCTTTTCAGAGGGAGTAACTGGAGAAGACAAGGGAGAAACACTACAAGTTGCACTGGGAGAGGTTTCATTTCAATGTAAGAAAGAAATTTTTTACCATGAATAAAATAATTTGCTGCAACAACCTCCCCAGGGATATGGTAGGGTGCTCATTGTTGGATGTTTTCAAGATGCAATTGGACAAGCTGCTACATAATCTCATCTGGCTCCCTTTTCCCATGAAAAGTTGCACCAGAAAACCTTTTGAGGTCCATTCAAATTTTGACTACTCTATGATTCTGTGAAATGACCAACTCACTTTACTAGTTTTCACCTTTCTTTGTAGAGACATTCATGAAATAAATTCTTACTCTTTGTTTTAGTTGTTGTTACACTTTTTTTTTTACAGGCAATCATTCCCTACAGGAACGCACAAAGTTAAGTGCATTTTTAACTTGACAAATTATCATAGGAAGACTGAACCAGAAAGTTTTTACTTTTTATCTCTGACAATCATTGGACCCCCTGATGAAAATATTTCCCCAAAAAAGTGTTTGGTGATATTTCCACAAAATACTCCTGTGTTGTCTCATATTTTATAGACATCATAGTACTGTTCCCTCATGTTTCTTTTGCCTCCAAGCACTATTGCAGGCATCAGCCTGCAATATAATCTCTTATTTATATTTTTCTTTCCTTTTTATATTTAAAAAAAAAGTTATTTTCTTTGGGTACAAGGAAACATAACACTGCAAATCTTGACAGGTATCCATTTGATAGGATTAAGATAGAAAACATGAGTACTTCAAATAGACATCAAAAGGCAACAGTTTATCTTATGATACTTGTGTTCATCTGAAAAAATTAAATTGGAACTGCAGGTAGCATATGTTTATTCTGGCCAAAAATTATAGTGTTCTAGACAGGAGAAATGTCTTCTTCTATAACTCAATTTATGGCTGATAAGCAATTAGAATGTTTTATCAACTTTACTTGTGGTCAGAGCCTTTCATACAGATGCTCTTCTTAGAGAAAGAATGGTTAAATTGCATGTCACAAATATGTTTAACAAATGAGAATTTTAGATTAGGACTAGAAGCACAAAAGTTCTTGTAGGAAGAGATTTTTATATGATACCGGAAAGAAAATACCAATATCCAAATAAATCTCCAAGGAATGCACTGGATGTTTTTGTGTTTAGAATAAGGATAACTGTTAGGACTACAATTAACACACCTAATATCAGGGATACCTGAAGAAGGTTTAAGGGGAATGAGGTGTGGATACTTGCACACAGACAAATGACAAGATTTTTCACTCATGAAGAGTGAGGTTCAGATTTGCTTCTGGAAACAGTCCAATCAGGTACTGTTAATCAGGGGAGGAAGAGTGAGTTCAAAAATACTGACATAACAGATAGCTTAATAGTTATATTAGTTAGGAGAATAAACACTGTAGAGCTGAAAATGAAAGAGAGGAAGAGAGAGGAAATATTCAAAGAGTAAAAGGTCAAAAAAACCCCTCAAAACATAGCAATGAAATGAACAATGCAGATAAATACTGCAGCTAGAGAAGGAACGAGGTGACTGAGCCACTGTTCAGTGAGCAATGCTAGAAGGAAGAAGGAAGAAGGGAAAGTTTCCTCTGAAATCATTTATCTGGCCATGTAGTAGCATGGTAGCGAGAAACAAAAGGCAGAAACTGGGCTTTTATTTTGTATTTTCAAGAAGAAAGAAGTTTACAGACATTTTCTGCTTATTTCTGTTCATTAATCTCAAGGAATACAGCCACCTTGCCCAAATCCCACATTTTAGACAAAATTTTCTTACTTTTAATTTACGCGTGTTGGTTCATCAGAAAGCTCCTCTGCTTGTATGATTGATGAGTTAAGGAAACTTCCCAGTCTGACCATTCACGAGGCTCCCTGGCAGTCTCATCCCAAGGTCAGACACTGCCACTGCTGGGTCAAAGCCCCTTGGCAGTGGGCGGCTCCAGTGACCCACGTGTCCCCCTTGGCTCCCCACACACCCACTCCACATCAGGCCAGGATTCCTCACCGGTTCAGCCCCGGGTTTCCCAAGGCAGAGGCTCAGCTGGCTTGTTCCATAAAGCCATTTATTCACAGCACAGCAACACAGGAACAGCCCGAGCTGGTGTCCCCATGGAGGACTCCTACCAGGGAACCCCTGGGCTTTTATACCCTCAAAGTCCACTCTAGGGAAAGGTTCTGTCCTCCTTATGAGTCTTCAGCTCCTGTCCCCACTCCTTGTCACCCATCTCATCTCTTTGTTAACCAAAACATTGTTGATTCCCAGCTGCTGCTGTCCATTCCCTGACTGACGTCACCCACCTTGGTGCCCCTTGTTATCCCAAAGGCTGGCAGTTCACAGCCTCCTGTGTCTGGCTCCCACCCTGAGCTCAATCTGCATCTCACCCTGCAGCTTGCCAGCAGAGCTACCTGGACCAGATGTATTCCTCACCAGAAGTGTGGCTGCATCTTATACATGAACAAGTTAGTCATAAACATTTGGGACCTGCCTAGTGAATCTGTCTCAACCAGTGCAATAGGCCCCACAGTTCTCTCTGTGAATATAGACCTTTCAGGGTGATCATGAAATGTAAAGTGAACATTTCCAAGGTAAGGTGAGTAGAATTGTTTTAACTGAGAAGGTGTGCAAAACTTAATTCACAAAATTAATTTTTCAGCAAAACTCAAAGCTCTGAAGTGTGTGATCATTTTTACAGAAATTATTATGTTTATACATTTTTCATTGTCAGGAATTAATTTTTCCTGTAGGAGTATTTTTCCCATGAGTGCTTACTCTGCATGTGCTAATATCATTTAGAAAAGAAAACAGTGAAAAAGCCTACAGTGAACAGTGACCTTGACCCCTTAAAATAATCAAACTTCAGAAACACTAGAGAAAATAACATGCAGTTTGATTTGCAAATATCTAAGTTCCATTGAACGTTCAATTTTATCTACGTACCTTTTCATTGCTGGCAAAAGAAAGTGGAAGCAGTTTCTAAGGACATTGCAATTATCTGAGACTATCAACTTCAAGTTCCTTTTTTAACTAGCTAATAAGTTAATTATTTAGGTGTTCTTAAGATTATTCTTTTGTAAATCTTTCTATTTAGTGTTTTCAACTTAAACCTTAAATGCTAGACCTGTTGCCAGAGACTTTTTGGGTGAAATCATTTCACTCTTGTGAATAGGTGTGAATGATTTCCTTGGCTTTTCAAAATATTGTAGAAAACTTTGAGGAGGGGTTTCAGAGCTATTATATACACAAGTGTGATAAGCAAGTTCCCCTTTAACAGAGTCAGCTGAGTATTCACTCACTCAAGGTGTGATTTTCTTGTATGATAGTGGTGAATGGGGAAAGAATTACCTCTCTAACTGGTATTTAGAGGAGTAGAAAAAGAGTCAAAATCTCTGCCTATTTTCTTGTTCCAGATCTCTTCAGAACTTTGAAAATTTAAATTCCATTTTCCCTACCAAGGACACTAATAAACATCACTGTTTAATTCCTGTTGTGACACTTTGCATCTAGGATACTTCCACAGGGCCAGATGATGTGACTGACTTTCCAGAGAGTCACATCTAAAATTAGATGTGATGCCCTACAGAGTCTGAAATTATTCTAAACAGCAGTGCTCAGGCAACCAGATCTTCTCCACTTTGTCTAATGAGTTTTCTGAACAGATTATTTTGAGACTTGTCCATGGTCTTGTTGAAAACCCAGTTTAAACACATCACACAACATTAATTTTTCGGCTACTATCTTGGTGTGTAGAAATAATACAGACAAAACATGGTAACATTTCTATTTTCTTCAAATGTTTTAGCTTTGGAAGCATTTTTGTTTGTTTGTTTGATTGTTTTGCTTTTTTGTTGTTTTTGAGGGGATTATTTGTGGGCTTTTTTTTGACATGTTCATATTTAATCTTGAGGTTAAATTATTCTGAACCATTATTACCAAAATCTGCGACCAAGCAATTTTCTCTTGCATACTGGCTTGAAGAAAAGTCTGCAACTGAAAATGCTCAATAACTGCACTTGAATCTGGAGGTGAAATTCATTGCTCAGTCCTACCTCTAATCTAGATTGTTTCTTCCTCTCTGTCAGAGACAAAGTCGAGGTGAAATACTAGTCATCTGGGATGCTAATTGCTTTATATACCCTGGTCCCTCTGAATGTAATTTGTGGAAACAAAGATTCACCGACTTTCCATAAGGATGTCCTGACTTGGAAGCAGTGTCCAGAACTTCTTTCTTTTTGTAGTGTAAATATGAAAGATAAAGGGAAGATATTTACAAACAGAATTGAGACAATGAAACCATGAACAATAATCTGTCTGATTTTAAAAAGAGGAAAAAAATTTATGCCAGATAAACTTATTTCTTCTTCTGATTGGAACTACAAAACTAATGAACAAAGAGAATACACCAGAAGTAATAAAGCTTTGATTTGTGAAAATATTTTACATCATATTTTATGTCAAAATCTTCCCTGAAAAATCATTTAAGTTGGTGTGGTTAGAGAAGCCCCTCCAGTGTCCTTCATAATGTATTATTATTCTACCAGCAGAAGCACAGGACCTAAAAGATGGAGGGGGAATGGAAAGAAATACCTTCTTGGGGTAACAGGAGAACCCCCTGCTGGCCTCCTTGACCTTCCCAAATGCCCTTACACAATTAGTATGAGGCTCTGTAACTTAGAGTCAGGGAAATGGTGTAAATAAAAAATTCTCAGAAATGTATTGGAAATCTTATACAATCCATCATACATATTCCTTCCCTTAACTATTTTACCTGCTTAGTCAAAGCTGCCTAAAATTGGTACTGTTGTGTGCCCAATAAAGTATTCTCTATTAATGGATAAACACAAGTATGTATGTATGTATAAATATACATATAAATGGAAAACAGATATCCTGTTCTCACCTTCTAGGCTTTGCCCATCATGTACTGATATCTAAAAGGAAAATTAGAATTTTTCTGTTTCACTTTTTTCATATACTGATATGATTAGTCACATACAAAAGTATACAATTGACAGCATAATAATTTGTCATCAATATCACTGAATTATGATTTCACCTCCTTATGAGTGAAACCCAGCTAAGTTTATTTTTGTTTGTCCCTTCCAGACCTGAAAGATTTGTTATTAGAGAGGAAATTCTTTTGTGAATACATTAAAACGCTTCAGGCAAAAGTCTTAAACAAGTGAATATAAATGTATTTTTGGGTTCTCTAAACTAACTAATTAAAAACTTCTAAGAAATTAATATATTCATGGATGAAGAATGATTATAACATTTAATGAAGACAAAAATAATTTTGTTCTCTTTTTTATGTCCTAAAATTGATCTGATTATTTTAAACTTGATGTCGATAATTTCTGGCGTTCAAAATTACAAGTTTCTCTCCTGTGTTAAGAAAAACAAACCAATTAACCATGTAGGCATGTGTAGCATTCACCATATCTACATCCATACATTTTGAGCCCAGTCAGCTCTACTTATGCCTATAGACACTTTGAAATTGATGTGCCTTGTCTAGAATCTGGACTTCAAAGTGAAATTCGTGTCATAAAAAACCTCACTGCTTCAGATCAGGTAAAATTTTAAACTCTGCTCTGAGAGGGGGAAAAAAAAAGTTTTATTTTTTAACTCACTTTCCTCTTTGAAGTCTGGCTTCAATCCAATTTTAAAGAATCTGTCAGCAAAGTCAGCAAGGTTTGTACTGGAATCTTGATTTCTGCAGGCGAGTCTGTCCTCAGCTCAGCCCACAGAGATTTACTTGGATGTGACCCATAAACAGTAGATCACTGCTATTCCTCCTCCTCCTCCAGGAGTAAAGTCAGGGACTCTGCTGCATAGGATGGGGAGAAATAGGAAAGAATAGACTAATCTTGATAATTTTCTTGTAGACCCTTCTGGCATTCTTTTGGCCTCGCTTCACTCTCCTTCATCCATATTGAAAGGCAGGTGGAAAGAAAAAATAAAGGGAGATATCTTTGAAATCTGAACAAGGATCTTGTCTTCAAGAAAGGTTTGTAACAAGCACTTCATGTTAGTTCCTTACTCTCTGCATTACCTCCCACTGCTGAGTGATTCCCAGCTCCTGGAGTTCTAGTCTGAGCACATGAGAAAATTCACTGAAAAAGCTACAGCTAAACCTTATGATGTGAGATTGAAAACTCTTACTCCTGCTTCTATAAAAAAAATTCTATGCTACATGATAGCTGTACCAGAAATGTTTCAGATGGCTTTGGTTACTGAAAGAAGGCAAAATGAGGTGTTTTGGGATTTATTGTTTTGTTTTGTTTTTTCGTATTTTTTTCTCTGTGATTAACATAGCAAGCTTGAAGCATGAGCTTTCTTAATAACAGAATATTTCATTTTACATTTGCCTAGCTTCCACACTCTGTCGTACTTATTATTCCACTTACAAGCTGAAATTCAGTTGTCTCAATTTTTAATTGTTTTTGACAAACCAGACTTTCGTCCCGGACTGCCTGTGACAGGATGGTGGTTGAGGGAGATAGAAAGCTGCACATGTGAGGGAGGATGCAGAGCAACCAGGCCCATAGGAGAATGGAAGTGTGATGGAGGGACTGCACTCTCATAGAGTACCAGATATGTTAAAATTGACCTGAAGAGTGTAATAATTCAAAATGCTTTGGAGCTGATTGAAAGCAAAGGTTACACCAAATTTTATAATTTATTGTTTCCATTATCCTTTTCAGAAGAAAAAGAAAATTATTTCAAAAACTTTATAGGACAAGATTTTTTTTCAGAAACTGCTATTTCTAGCAAATTAGAAAATAAAAAGAAGCAACAGCAGGATTAAGGAATAGAAAAATTCAGAGGTCTTTGATAACATTGAAATTTAAGGTATTCAAGGACTACAGGTAAAATCTTTAAAAAAAACCACCCTAACTTAAACATATGTTTTCTCCTTTGTCTACAAGATAGAGAGCTTGCTTACTGTATATAAGACCTTTTTAAGGTTATAAAGGCTATAATATGTATATTATATATGTTAAAGTGTAAGGTTATAAAGTGTAATAAAAACATCAGAGCTTTGGAATGAAGTTCAAGCAGAACATGGTTCAAATGCTCTTTGCTGTAGAAGTGATCAATTTTAAATTTTTAATGTTTACAATCTATGACTAGATTAAGGGTAAATAAGCATCAATCAAATAAAATTGTTAGACCAGTAGCAAAAACACTGTCTGAAGCTTCTTGCAATTTTTAGAGTCTCAACAAAATTAAACACAGATTTTTAATATTCTTTGACTGATATTAGCTGAATATTCAGATAGAAAAAAAATAATTTATGAGACAAGGAATTTAAAAGAAGATGACCAGAGTAGTCAGGATTCATTAGTTCAAAGAGTCATAGATTTTCCCTTGTTCTTAAATAACCAATCCTTTCTGTTTGGACTTTTTTAGTATTATGATGATAAATTTTGATAATCAATTTGGAGGAACAAGATGTGGCATCTCATTAAAAGTTTGGAATTAGTGCCAGTACTTGTCATTTCCATGAAAAAAGATCCTCATTTAATTGTTGCAGAACACAATATGCATAAATGTTGCTTTTCCTCCTTCTACTACAGGATTCACACAAATGTTTCTATATTTTTAGCAATCTGAATTCTTTCTTTAAATTGTATGGAAAATATATTATCCTCCAAAATTAAAATATGGAAAATCTCACATAATTTACTAGTATTTTCTACAAATAAAAATAATTTTTTGTTGGCTTTGAATATATCTATTTTTTTCTTGGGCAGACATAAGTATTACAAAAAGATAAAAAATATTTCTGACCTTTGCTGATAAATCTTGTGGTTAAGACCTTTTTCACAATTCTAAAGCCCAAACAGCAGTTGAATTCACTGGATTTTAGAAAGTGATTTTAAGATTCCTTTCAATTGTTTTGGGATTTTCCAGCATGCCTAAATTTAAATACATTCAGAATGCCTGTTCAGCATTTATCTCCCACCTAAGGCCATCCTCCGTCCAGATCTAAAAACCCACTTACTCACATTCCATGTAAATGCCATTTAAAGTAGCAACCAAGGATAGCCTAAACCTGATGGAAAACCTGAGCCTCTATCCTCAGATGAATCTTGAAGGTCTGTGTCTGAAGTGTAAACTCCAAGATTTCTCTTCAGTTCCCGCTGAATTAATGACAACAAGCTTAAAAGAAGAACCCCGGAGTGCCCTCCAGGGCTGTGCCAGTGGTAAATGTGGTTTCCTAAATTTAAGGCAAATACAGGGGGTACCTAAGTTACAAGCACACACTTCCACCTTTGGAAGTTTTGGGTTTTTTTTAATACATCAGAATTTTTATGCAGAAATCAATGGAAATAAAAATGTTATCAGAGTTTCATAAACAGTATAAAACTAATAACAAGTCTTACATCTCTTCAAGAGGTTACGGAGTTTAACATCCAAGAACATGAAAAGTAACACTGTTGGTAACCTGTACAAATCTTGCAAAGAATAAAAAAGATAATTGTGCATTAAGTTCTGTCCCAGTGTGCCTCCTTCCTGCTCTTACCACAGCATATTTTTCCGAAGGCTGTTTGCCAGGTTCAGACTGCACTGGGCTCCTGACTTGGCTGACGGTTCATCTACAGTTCCAGTGTACAGTGCTGGAAGGCAAACCAGCTATCCTAAAGTAAGTCCTGCTTACTCATCTAATTCCTTACACTCTTCCTGCTCAGCTCTCTCAGGAAAGAACAGTGCTGAACCTTCCCAGTGGGTGAGTCAGTCTGTCTTAATTAGGTTCCTACATTCATCGTGCTGGTTATGAATTGAAGCCTTCATCTATATCGTGCAGAAGAGAGAATATGACATCCAGCTAAATGAGATTTTAAAGGGTTTTTAAGGGAATGAACTACAGTTAGATTATACAGTAACCTCAAAGAGTGCATTTCAGGGTTTCAACTCTTACAGTTTCTTGTGATTTGTTGTTTTTCCATGGGCCTCTAAGTGTTAATTCAACAAAGTGCTTTTGTATACAATTGTATAACATAACTGTTCTCATAGAGTAGTAAATTATTATTGTGGTAATAACTGAGCCCGGCGCCTGCCAAAAAAGAAAAAATGGAGAAAGAAATTTTTGAATTCTCTATTCAACATAAAATGCAGCATTTTCCATCTCACAATAGTCTATAAGGGTAATGTTAGCACAAGTTGATTTTTAAAAACTATTAATCCCTCTCCACTTATTTCAGTGGAAGTTAGATACGTTAATACTTCTGAAACTTTTGTCTGTTATAATTGTTCATCTTTTACTTACAAGATTGGCTGCATAACTAGTTAAAAAAAAAGAAAGGAAAAGAAAGAGTAAAAAATGAGTGGATTAAAGTTTTATCTTTCAATAAGTTTCTAAGTATTTGCTTGTCTCTAAACATGTGAATAGTCACATGATGTTATTACCACTCTGGGAAAAGCATAAAATGTTTTTTTAACACCTTACTATATGAGAATTTTTTTGCTCCTACATATACAAATAACTTTGTTCTGAATCTATTTGCTAATGATATGGTTTACCACTATAATAGTTTTTTCATAAATATATATTTTTAGTATATTATGAGAACATTTATCCTTTTGCATTAATGAAAATCAGTGAGTAAGGGATTCAGTGATAAATGTCAGGGGTGCTTTTTAGTGCAAAAGGAGGGTTTTTTAAGAATTAAGGTTTTGTGATTCCTTATAAGTTTATACAATTTAAACATATTTTCTTTTCCATTTTAGAATTTAGAAATCCAAGGCAATGAAAGGAAAATGACAAGAAACAGTTCTTGAGTCTGTCATGTCCCAGTGGGTTTGAATTTTTCCTGTCTCTGTTCTCAGTGCCTTACCTCAGGAGGGGGAGAATGCAATAGCCAGAAAATCAGAGTAATAATGCATAAATTCTATACATGGCACTACAGTGACAACAAATGCACTTTAATAATTTCTATACTTTTACCTTCACACATTTTTTGCCATCCTTGGTGGAAGTTTTCATCCTATTCTGAACTGACAACACTAGCATTTCAGCTCCTGGAAAAAAAAAACAAAGACAAAGAGGGATGATACAGCTGAAGAAAATGATCGTTAACATCCACATGTCCACATGATTCCACTTTCTTTTCACTTAAGTTACAGTGAGATCCTTAGTATATCAAGAAACTAGTGATATATGAGAATTTGCCAGAAAACTCCATAAAAAGAAAAGAAAAAAAAGAAGCATCTCTAAGAATTTTTATAACTAACAGTAAAGGGTACCTCAATGTCTATTCCAAAGCTGATTTGATGAATACAGAAAAGGTCAAACTAAAAATAACTAGACTGAATCAGTTATAAGTGTAGTAACATATGCCTCATTTAATAATGAACTCTAAATTTGCTCTGCAGTTTAAGTAGTATCATGAATGCTAATTCTGACAGTAAAGGGTTATGAACTACCTGTCTGCTAGAGTCTGGCACAAGGTCAGGCAGTTATAGAACTAATGAAAACCCTGATGTACCAAAAGGTGGATGATTGACACGAGTGTGCTAGCTGAAGAAAGTGCTGAGGAACTCTGGTGCATTCAAAATGAGTGTCCTGAAACACAATTTACAGCACTCCATTTGTTTAGCCCAAGTGTAGCAATAAGCCCAGGTACTTATTGACTACATAGGCATGGCAGAATTCAGGGCATATTATATTAAACTTTTACACGCCAATCACCAGAGGAATTTTTCTGGTATAGTTTGTGATGATCAGCCTAAGGACATTATTCTCTGAATGTGTGATTATGCTTAGAAAGGCTTTCCCATATATAATTCAGATTATCCTGAAAGGATGAAAAGGAATTACTGTTAAATTTTTGCAAGTGAAAGAAAGCATAAAACTTTAAAAGTGTCAGCTAATAATTTTACAATTGATTATTTAAAATTGTTTGAAAAGCCTGTATTCTTCTACATGCTAGAAAAATCTTTGTTCCTTTTACCTTCTGACTGTTGACTTCTCTTCCAGATCTTTGCATACCATAGGATTAATTTTCATCCATTTATTTCCTTTTCATAATGCTATGATTATTTTTAGTTAATTCCCAGATTTCTGTAAGTAATGAGCTGTTTTTAGGACACAGAAATACTGGACAACCAAGCATATAATGGGTATCAGAATGGAAAGTGTCAGAAAATAATTAAACAGCAAAACATTATTCAGAAATCTTGAGAATATCTAATAGATAAAAAAAACACCTTTTTCCTGAAGTGCTTTTCTGAGAGAATTCATTCAGCCATATACAAATTTGGTCACACAGAAAATTTTTATAGGATGAATCTCAGCTAGAAAATTGAGATGATAAACTGGAATATAATGATTTCATTATTTAGAGCTATTCTGAACTGACTAACTTTCAGATGTGCAGCAGCTCAGAAAAAAAATTGATTCAGTTCACTTAGGATTCTGATTTTAAGAGATGTTAACAGCTGTAGTAGATAGTTGGAAAGCATTTTGTCCTCTATTTTCATCTATTATCTCCATATATTTTCTCCTATCCCTGCAAAACTTACTCTAAGTAAACACATACTTTCTTCAGAGCTGTAAAGTTAATGCTGGACAAAGCAGACCTTTCTGGACCTCCACAAATCATCCTCAGTTACTGCATGTAGAATAAAGTATCTAGTTTTGAATGTCCCAATTCATCAAGTGATCAATAAGGAAAAGGGGTAACTCACCAAATTAGGTGGCTGGAACATAGGATGCACATGGAGAGGCTGAGGGAATTGAACCTGCCTAGACTCAGAAAAAAAGGTCTATGTGATGGCAGTCTTCCTCCTCTACTTAATGGGGGTTAAAAGGGATATGGAGACAAGTTCTTCTCAGAGGGTCACAGAGAAATGGCATAAGGCAATGGTCACCATTTACAGCAATGGAAATTCCAGATACAGGATACAGATTGCACAAAGAACCATTAAATCAGCAACAAGTAGCATGGCCAAAGGCTGGACGAAAGCCAAAGTAACCTGATACCATTTCACAGCTAATACTTGAGCAGGAGGTCAGATTAAATAAAATCCATAGGTCTCTGGTAGCCCAATTAATTCTAGGAATCTTAATGCAAATTGTGATGGAATGATTGGTCTATAATGCTGGATAAACCACCTGTGTGACCTTTTTAATGGGATAAAGATATAACTGAAGGTTAAGAGATAAAATTAATGAAATAATAAAAAAAGTAAGATTAAGAAAGCAAATAAAGCATTCCTTGTATTTTGTGTCTGTGTGGCCTGTGAGCTACAATGTAATGCATGCATTCTCCTGTAGTTTTCAAATATCAGGCTGTTGTTGCTGTATGTCACCATAGTAAATCTATTACAGCAACAGGTTTGACCATTAAATAGAAAAAGGAAAATGGATTTTCACATGAAGGTGAGACACCAGGTCCATGGTGGTCATATGAACTCACAAGAGCTGAAACAGAAAAACAACACTCATTACTGTTTCAGCACGTGTAAGAATCAGACATGTACAAAGCTGCTGAATAGAGCAATTTTCACAGTGATTCAAGGCAAAGTCATTTAGCACAGATGTTTCTGTAATTGTGATAGACTCAGAAAATTCGGTGTTCAGCAGTCCATGAACACACATTTCCCAGCTATATGGGGTACCTTGAGTAATTAATTAATAAAATGGAAGAAGCCTAGTCTGGGTAAAGTATGTCTCCCTGAAAGTTATGAGTAGCAGGAAGAGGGTGTTTTTATCTGGCATACTCTTACTCTAATATGATTGGTTCTCTATTAACTTTATTCTGTGGTTTGGGATTTTGTTTTTGTTTTTTTGCTTGACTGACTGTTGGAATAGGAATTATTTAGCACATGTTACTTAATTCCAGCCTAAGTGAACCAAAACAGCTGTGATCAACTGTGTTGGAACTCTGTTTCATTCCATCATTCAGCAATATGAAAAACACCTCAGATCTGCTCAAAAAAATAGGCATTGCTTACCAGTTGTATAGATATTTGCAGCAACGTGAATGGCAGAGCTGGCTTTCCATTAAAAAGCCAGCTGACAGTTTGTCTAGTTTCCCTTTGAAAGCACAAACACTGGATTATGAGAGATTGAAGAATACATAGAGTATTCTTGGCAGAAGAGGAGGAAGAGAAGAGAGACTGCAGGAGATTACATAAACTCTGCAATCCATAGAAACATAATACAGAGCTTTGGAGAGGACTAACCAATCTGGTATTGGGGAAGGTGTTCCTGCCCATGGCAGGGAAGGGTGGAGGTAGGTGATCTTTAAGATCTCTTCCAACTAAAACCACTCTGATTCTATGATCTATTCTATAGGGATTAATTATCTCAAGTAGCAATATATGACATAGAGAAAAGACAATATGAGGTAAGCCTGGATATCAGCTGGAATTATGAGACTGTCTTCAATTTAGAACAAATAGACTGAAACAGAAGCCAGTAGAGGAATTAATCATTGTTGGACTGTGCTACTGATAGTAACCAAGTGAAACAAAAAAACGCAAGGCATTATATGACCAAGTACTGAAAGAGGAAAGGTTATGCACAGAATTTCTACATTAATTCAATTCACGATCCCATTTCACCATTATGTACTGACATTCTTGTTCTATCTATGCCTCCAGGTACAGTAGCAGGCTCCCACATGAGAAGTAGCACTGGTCTCACTCTCTGCAGAACTAGGAATTGCAATGTGTCATCATATTCAGCTTCTTGTCTCAAAAAAATCAAGTTGTCTTGTTTTTCTATTTCTTACCCTGCCAGACAATATTTATCTGAGGACGTGTCACAGTCTTCAGTCATATACATAGCTGATACTGAAAAGGGCTACACAAAAGAGAGCTCCTAAAGCTTCCTATTCTATTCCTTTTTAGCTGTTAACAATAAAACTGAGAACAGTAATGTTGGAAGTGGAAAATCACAGATCATTTATCTTTTGCCTTTCCCGATCTGAACTATACATGTGACTAAGAAAAGCACAATCCTCATTCATGATCCAGAGAAAGCTTTCCCTAAATATATCTATTGATAAAGGAATATGAAAGGGGGCTGATCCTTCTTCATCACATACACTGAAGCTTGTCATGAGGTCAGAGTGACACACTCTTGTGCTGTCTCAGGGACCATTTACTCCATAATCACTCAAATGAAGTGGAACTACTCCAGCAATAGAAATGGAGACTGACCTACTTCAGATGTCCCAGACACTGATCTTCAGATCTCTACTGTGGGATGCACAGATGTTACACATGAAGATGCTCAAGCCCCCTAACACTAGATAAAAGGTAGAGACCTCTCTCTCCCACAGCCTGTCTATTGTGAGATGAGGCATATATAAGTATCACAATCTAAAACAGGGTTCAAAGTTCTGAACCCTGCTCAGGTACTCAGGAACAGTGCAGACTGTTCCTGGGTATCTAATTAATCTTTAAACATATATAGAACAGGGAAAAGGCTTTTAGGGCATCAGTGAAGAGTTTCCCCTCATTCATACTCATGTCATTCCCAGGTAGTACTTTAAGGTTTTTCTGCATGGTAGACTTTGTGGTGTTTGATTCCCCTGAGCCAAAAACAAAATTTAGGGCAATGGTGACTCATATTCTGTGTGAATGTTCACATTCAACTGTAAAGTAGCCAGGAACTACTAGAAAAAGAAAAGTAATTTTAAAAAGTTACTCTAAAAGTAGTGACCACTATCCTTTCTTGAGACAGAAAGCTTAGTCACATCCTCTGTGAAAAAGTTTGTGGTTGAAAAGTTGGAGAGGTAAAATATATCACTTTGTCCAGTATTATCATCACTCACTGAAGCAAATAAAATATCTATTGGGTATTGTTTTCTGCTGCCCTTGGCCTCCTGAAGTGTAAGGGATTTTTGCACAGAAATCTCCTTTGAAAGACCCTACTTGGCGAAGTCAGGGCACTTCCAGGGCTAGACAGTATGTCAGATGCTTTGCTCTGTGTAGCAAAGCATCTGTTGTTACCCTGCAGTATTTTCAAACACTATCCAAACTCACCCTTTTACGGTTTGCAGGGTAAAATGGTGTGAGATAAAAGAACAGTGTTTACAGTCCACAATAATGTCACAGTAGAATAATCCCATTGATTTGAATGTGATTTGGATGAAGTTTCACAAGTACATGGCTGTTGCAGCTGAAAGGATAGTCAGACCAGTAGTATCAGGGGTTGAATGGTAAAGCTGAGCTCAGTTTGAGCTACCAGATGGGTGGAGTGACCTGATTACCTGCATATAATAGCACCAGAGGTTGGAGAGGTCAATCTCACTTCCAGCATGATACATGTTATGTCAAAATGGTTTGTGACAGCTCCCACTGGCTCAAGAATGACTCCTGCTGACTGAGAAATACTTATGACAGCTCCTACTGACCTGGCCACTGGGAAACACCTTTTTAACTCAACTGGGATAGATGGTACTGACAAAATACAAGAGGTCTGGGTCAGATCTCAAGTCTATGTTGGTGCATTGCAGACAGAAAATAGTCACATAGTGTGATCCTCTTCCAGGGAGTGAATCCAAACTGGAGTATCACAGCTTGCCTAATATTCTTAATAATACATTGGATAAAGATCATAAGTGATTAATCTTCTTTCTGCTTGCTCTCTTGCCCATTGATTATAATTGATTATAGTTCATTGATTATAATCCTCATTATTAAATATATATATATAAATAAATATTTTCTATTTTACATAGTTATTTATATAAATACATACAATTATATACATTTTTAAAAATGCGTTACTGAAAAAAGCCCAGAAAAAATATTGGTATAGGAAAATACTCAACCATGAGTAGTAAAAAAGTTCTGCATACAACCGAACTTGACTTATTTAATCAAGGTGCTACACAAATGTATTTTAAAATATGGCCATGTTTCTGTTCTGCCTTAAAGAATGTTGGGTCTCTACCCCATCATTCTTTGCAAAATCTCTGAACATAGAGTAGCAGCCATAACATAGAGAAAAAATTTCAAGCTGTTCAAGCTGGTTGCCACTGAGACAGAGAGCTGAAGGTGAATGATGTGCTGAAACACAAAGCTGCAGGATGAGATCAATATTTCTGCCTTTTAATTTTGCCTCCTCACCTTCTCTGCTTGCAAGCTTTAAAAATATTCTGCTCACAATGTTGACCACTAATAATCACCATATTTTTAATGGAATTCATCTCCTTTTCATCTGTTGGCATATGGCTTTCAAGATGCTCCATCCTTTTGTGTCAAGAATGTATAACTTCAGGGTCAGCCAAGTACAATCATTTGTGTTTTACATCAGCAGAGTTCATTTATGTATGGAAACAATACCTAATGAGTTATGGTGAATCATATAATAAGGTTCTCTCCTGACTTATGCAAATTTCTCACATAAATTTGATCCAAATAAGACACAAAAAAGGCTTAAACTATAAAGTGAAGTCTCCTGTTGGTGACATATACTTGATCTTTGTGTGTCTGTATCAGTAATCTCTTATTGTACTCTCTGTTAATAATTTGCATTTATCCCTGAAAGTTTTCCCTTTGAGAAGTTTATAGTTGAACAGACATTAGTATTGAAAAATTTAAATCACTTTTCTGATAGAATGCCTTGCAAGAATGGCTTATTGAAGTAAAATATTATCTATTTGCTCAGCCCTAGTTGTTATATATAATTGATTATACAAATACAAATTCATCCTGCTACGATTGCTGAACTGTAAAAGAGCCAACACAGAGACCTGCTTACAGCAACAACTGAACAAACTTTTTAAAGCCAGAAATACTTTTAACATCCTTCTATTTCTGCTTTATCTTGTGTATTTAACTACGTAAGCATTAAATTGGCTGGTCTCCTATTTTCACCCAAATCAGGACCTGGAATCAAAACAAATCCGTGAATAAGATACCAGCTGGATTAGTCTTACCAGCATTGATCTTATGAATCATATGAAATGTCCTACCAGTCTTTGCTTCTTTCCATTCACTGAAAATGAAGCACAAAGCATCTAGTGCAGAGAGAGCCCCTTCCGATATCAGTTTTTTGTCTCCACAGACATCTGACCAATTTTCTGCCTCTGGGCTGAACCTGGCTGGCAGTCAGTCACTGACTCCCCCCACCAGGATGCAGGAGAGATTTGGAAGGTAAGATGTGAGACAAAACCAAACCAAATCACTTGTTTTTTGAGAAAATGACACTTTTATAAGAAAAGAAAAAATAGAAAAGGGGTAGCTGGCTCAAAGACTGTCACTCATTATCACCTGCCAACAGAACAATGAGCAACAATTACCTTGGAAAAAATCCAATCAGTTTTATTGCTGAGGCCAATGTTTATGGTACGGGATACCCCCTGGGTCAGTTGTCATTGGCTGTCCTGGCTGTGCTGTATCTCCTCCAAACCTCTTGCTAGTCACAAGACAACTCTTTGGGGCAGCAGAGTAAGAAACAGAGAACAACTTAAAGCTGCAGACCTAAAATACTGGTGAGTTTCAACACGGTTTTGGTCACAAATACAAACCACAACACTATGAAGTCTACTAATTAATAAGTAAACTCCATAACAGTGGGACTCAATACAAAAATGATATTCACAAAGAAACTCCTCAAATGTCGTTTGGCTCTAGGTTTCATGGATCACATCTATAAAAAAGAGTAAAAGCAGATTTCCACTGTATTTCAGCTGAAGCAATACAGAAGCTGATAAAATAAGCATATTTTATTTTCCAGTGGCATCAGTAACACCATAAAACTATCAAGTGCAGGTGCTCAGAAGGCAAGAGCTGCAGAGGTGGCAACTCTAGGAAGGACAGGGTTTCCCCATCTGCCAAGCTGGTTCCAGCCATCTCCAGCAGACCCACCACTGGACACAGCAGAGCCCCTCAGCAGAGACGGTGGCACCTCTGGGAAAACACTTCTGAGAAAGGGCAAAACACCACATGACAGTGTGGAGTGAGGGCAAAAGTGTGAGAGAGAGTCCTGTGGGCACCAAGCTGAGAGAAGAAAGAGGGGGAGGAGTTGCTCCAGCAGTTAGAGCAAAGATTCCCCTCAGCCTATGAAGAGGACTAAGGTAAAGGACATATTTCCACACAGCCCATGGAGGACCCTATGCTGAAACAGGTAAACATGCTTTGAAGGAAGCTGAAGCCCATGCAGAATAACACACTGGAACAGGGGAAAAGCATGAATAGAAAGAAATGGCAGCAAAGAGCTGTTATGGGTTGACCCATACCTAACATTCCTCATCCTTCTATGCCACCTGAGCAGCAGGGTCATGTGAGAGGAGGAAAGTTGAGCCTGGGAAAAAGTGAAGATGGTGGTTTAGTTTTCATTTTTCACCTAGATCTATTTTAATTGTCAATAAATTAAATTCCATTTTCCCACGTTGAGTCTGTTTTGCCTGTGATCATAACTGGTGAACAATCTCCCCATCCTTAATCTATGAGATTTTTCATTGTATTTTTTCCCCTCATCCTATGGGATAAGGACAATAAGAGAGTTGCTATGTGGTACAAGTAAAACATTCATGTTCATCCTTTTATTCAAACTTTAATTCATATCCCACAGGAAAGCCCTTGTGCTAGGGGTGAACCTACTTCCTTTTTGAAATATTCAGAATTACTCAGGACCACAGTATCCTACATCTCAGCTGAGTTTATCTGTGAAGTACATGCAATGAAAAGTGTATGTTATCACTGAAATGCTTTTTGCCCAATGAAAGTAGAAATTGTGATTATACAATATGGCTGCACCAGCAGCAGCCCTACATTTCAACACAACAGAAATCAAGAAGAAAAACAACACTGCAAGCTTTTAAGCCATCTTCTTTCTGGCCAAATAAATAATAAAAAATAGCCTGGATCACAAGGGATGCCTAACCCAGTAAAGTCTAATATTTGGAAATCAACCCCAAGAAATGCTATGTTTGTGTTCAAGATCTTGCTTAATGTAAGAAAGCGAACGTTTCTTTATAACAATATGTCCAAAATCCTGTCTTGGGGGTTATCCCTTTGGCTCAGCCTGAAACACATAAGCCTACTCTCATATTCAGGTTTCAACACAGAAAATGTGGACAAAAGCTTAGACTCAACTGAGGTTAGGGCCAGTACTTATAATAAAGGGTAGAAATTGCTATTGATTTTCCTTTTGCCATTTAATCAAAGTCCTCTCAAATTTGGTTAGGTCACATATTTTTGAAAAATAAAATATAGCCCACTCATATGATCAGAATATGCCTTTTCAGGCTTTAACCAGATACACTGTAGATACCTTGCACAAATATATTTTTGTTCCTTGTGTCAACACTGCCTGGCATTACGTCATGATTACACTTTCAAGACACAGAGGCAATTATAAGACTTTCTCTGAAGATTTTAATCTGTTATAAGAATATAAAAAGATAAAAATATCTCTAATGTTTAAAACCAAAGCCTATCTAACCCAGCATCCTGTCTCTGAAGTAGTCAGTAAGGGACGTTAAAGGAAATAATTTAAACACAAGGAACTAAAACAAAGCAAGACAAAAGAGAAATCCATAGTGCTAAAGTGGAATAAACTCTCTCTTTGTTATGTCCTTCGAGCTTCTGGCAATATATCCTTTAAAGATTTCCTGAGGTGGAGAATTGCTTCATCATGTTTAATAGCTCTTGACGCTTTTCTTTCATTAATTTGTATAATCATTTTTTAAAACCCATTTATGCATGTGGCCTCCACAATATTCTGTAGCAATCAGTTCCACAATGAAATGATGTGACCTGTGAAAAAATGTTTTTTCTGTCACTTGTAAACTTGTCACATAAAAATATAATCATAATCATCTGAATGTAATTCTGATTGCTGGCATGGGATATATTCCCCCTTTCCATGATGCTCTTGACTTTTATTAATCGCAGTCTTCCTCAGTTATTCTTTTATTTTATTTTGCTTCCTTTTTTTTCTCTTATTCTTCCTCCTAAGACTCCAAGTGCATTTAAATTGTCCTAGGACATAAGCTATTCTCTACCTCTGATCATTGCTGTCAGCCTTCTCTGTACCTTTCTTAGTTCTCTTATATCCTTTTGAAATGAGAGATTAGAAGTTTATGTTGTATTCCAGATGCAAGTACTATCATAAAGTAAATTTCTATGGATTTCTATGGTTATATAGTATTTCATATTTTCTTCTAAAATCCCTCCTTAATAATTGCTAACATTCTGCTTGCCTTTGCAACCACTGCAGGGTATTGATCTGATGTTTTGTGAGAAATATCCTATGACTACAAAATCCTTTTCTTGGACTGGAGTAATGAATTTAGAGACCATCTCAGTATTTGAGCATTTACTGCTGTTTTAACCATGCTGATTGCTTTATATTTGTTGACATGAAATTCCATACTACATTATATCACACAGTCAGTGAGTCTCATAAGTTTTTTTCTGAATCTCTTTGCAGTCAGCTTTAGTTTAATGTCTCTTGAATAATTAAACAAGTAATTAATAACTGTAGCATAACATATACATGAGAAGACTGAACAAAGATAGGACAGACATTTCTTCACATTTCACTGCTCAGCTTTGCAGGTTGAATGTTCTTTTAGTATTTTAAAACTAAGGTTTAAAAATTCAGTTAGATTGTCTCAAGTGGACATCAGTAAATAATTACATGTACACACACATGAACACATAGTGACAAGTATCATCACTAAAATAAAAAAGCTTAATGTTTATCAAGGTGCTCAAAATACCAATCAGACATATAGAAATATCTTAAAGAAGAAGAAAAGAGCACAACTTATCCATTAAAATGCAACTAAGGACACAGAATAGCACCCATTCAGTTTAAAAAGATCTTGTACTGTAATTTCTCCTAGACATTTTAGCATACAGAAAAATGTCTGAATAGCAGTGAGTATTCTTCCATTAAACATGAGTAACAGTTGTATTGTAGTCAACACATCTTCATTTCAAGGTACATATTCAAAACCCCTGACCTTTACAGTAAAAAAAAGAAAAATCAAAGAAAGGAAAAGTAAGTTCTTTATTCAGGCTTAGAGATTTGCAGTGTTGTATGATTGACACAGAAAAAATATTATGTTGTACAATTCTACGGCAGACAGGCCCAGGGCTATTCAGATGAGAGAACTAATAACCATGCTGGCAAAAGAAATTTCTTATTAAAACCTTGTTAAGGAACTACAATAATTCATTAAGGGTTATATCATTATAAAAATCCATCATTGTTATAGACTGTTTCCTGGGGCTTCAGTTTAGTAAAGTTTGACGTGCCCTTTATGCTCCAAAATTAGGTAAAGCTAAAAATGATTTATGCACCGAAAATGTTAAAGATTTTATAAAGCACAAAAATAACTATGCACAGCTTTCTAACCTTGGCATAATACCTCAGGGGTTCACAGCATAAGAAAAAATGTCTTTTAAAATGGACTGTTTAAAGCCTTGTGTATTCAATGGGTCAAAACCTACTTACATTAAAAACAGTGGGACTGCAAATGTCTTCAGTGGGAATAAGCTTTTTCACATGGAAAAATTAATTTGAGAAAAACTAAAGGTAACATCAAACTGAGTTTATTAGATGAGAATAAAATAATAAAAAAATGAAGAAAATAAGAAAAAAAAAAGAAGAAAAAAACCTCATCAAATATGAGCAACTGTCATTAAAAAAAACCATCATGGGCTAAAGCTCAATAGGTATTTTGGAGGATTAGTTTCTGTCCTCATTCCATGCATATTTTTACTTCTAGCTAAAATTATGGAAATCATCTCCTCCAAGCAAAAAACCTGTTATATTATTTAAAACAAAATTGGGAAAACTGCATTAAATGAAAAGATTATTTAAGATTCCCTCAGAGAAGTAATGGGTAAACAATGTGTAAATTTTTGTCTGAATAACAGTTTGTGGATAACACCTCATTAAGGTCACCAGCAGTACCATAGTGATGCTGGCTGCAGAGATCAAATTCCATCCAGAAGGACAAACTGCTCTGAACAGAGCTGAGGAAGAATGTCTGTCAGTGGCATTGGTTCATGATGAAATAGGTTGTTTGGACCTCCTCTGATAGTGAGCAGTGTTACGAATGAACACTGGCCAGTCCCTCACCAGTCATCAGCCAGATGTTTATATCCAAAGTTATGCACTTTTTCATATGCATCATTAAGATCCATTTAGTTTAATTCAATGCTAAGTTTTATTATATGCTCAAGTCACAGTACTTCCAGAATATCCAGACTAGTAATTTTTGCAGTTAATACTGAAATTAATAGAAATATATCACACTAACTGGCACGCTTCTTGGCTGTGATGCTGGCAGGCCAAGTGATGAATGGGTTGTGGAAGCCTCTCACTTTTGAGATGTTCCTTGTCGAGTGCAGTTGAATCACAGTGGAAAGAGAGCACTGTTGTTGCTTTAGCTGCATTATCTTTTTGGAAGATGGCTGATTTTTCTCTCCGCAGGCAGGAGACTGACAGATATTCTTTGTAAATACTAAATTTACACATGGCCACTTTTGCATGCTCTTGGTGAAAATGTAAAAGCCATGTCATGTATCTACATCTACAAAACCTTGATTTGAGAAAACATGCACACATATAAAGACAATAATTTCTTTTTAAAATAACTGAAATCTTAACAGTAGAATCATTATGAGTCAAGGCCTAATTTTTATGGAAAAGGAAACAATGGAAATACAGTTGAAATTTCTATACATGCACTTCCTATTTTCTAGTCCCTTTCCTGGTGGTGTTATCACTTCCCCCCTACTCTTGGAAATCCTAAAGCTGGTGGTTTCATTCTGGTGAGTGAAGGGTGGGGTTATAACACTGAATCATCACCAGCTGGACTCCTTTTCCAGAAGAAATGTGATCTTCATGCTGATTGTGTATTTCTCCCCATTCTAGGTTCCACTTGGGGTAATTTTTCTATGTTTGGGAATATACTTTCCTCTTCCTTTATTGCTCCACAGTTGGATTTACTATCTTTGCTACCTCTAAACTCAGTTTTACATGGCTTCAGGTCTGCCTTTCTGTAACTTACTGAGTGAATTGTTTATTCCTGTGCTATCTCCAGTGCCAGCCTGCACTCAGTGCCTGATCATCCCACTCAGTGGTCCTCTACTCTGCATTCTGCATTCCCACATTTCAGGAGCTCTGCTGTAGTACCAGGCCCGCATTTTTCTACACTACAGAGTTGCATTAGAATATGTTACAGATAAACTGAGGGAACAAACGTTGCAGGCAGATCAAAACCAGTTCACACAAAGCAGGCCTGATGAGTCTCAGTCCTGAGGTTTTTGCAAACTCACTGCAAATCTTATGGTCTGTTTCTTACAGTGGTGCTCCATTACAGGGCTACAGGGTAACAGATCGTCCTGTTTGTATTCCATGCAAGGAGCCTTCAAGCATAAAAACAATTCTCAGAGGTTACTGTTCTTCTTCTGTGAGGGCAAAATACATCTATGAATCTTCCCATAAACACAGAGTTATTAACCCTTTATGGTATAATCTCATGATTCTTTGTAATATGTGTTCAATTGGCACATGGAAAATACGGTGCTGTTTTGGGTTTTTTGGGTTTTTTTGTTTTTTATTTTAACCAGAAAGCAAAACAGCTTGCATTTCAGATTTAGGGAGAAGTAGACAATGAAACTCTCCATGTAAGAAAAATCTCCCTTCTTCCTCTGACATTTACCCTAATAGAGATATTTGACATCAGGGGCAGGACGTATGGAAGGATGACACGGGGAACAAAAGGGAATAGGTTACCAGTCAGGTCTGAATGTAAATGAAATGTAGATACTGGGGTCTTTCTGGTTTCTTTGAAGGTCCAAAGTTGATACCAGATGTAATATTCCTAGTAACCGATTCCTGACATTAGATTATTCTTTTCCCTGGCAACATTTTTAAATGAAATAGGTAGTGCCACCTGCTGTGAATGTTTAAACCTTTCTCTCTCAAAACTCTCTGAAAATGAATAGGCTCATTTATTTTAATGTAACTCCTTTTAGTATGCACTTCAGGTGTGTAATCGAAGCTACCCAACTCATCACCAGAATGGTAGGTAAAATAATGCATAGAATTATCACACATAAGGAAAGCAGGAAATTTTTTCCATCCAGTTTGAAAAATACAGACTTTCTTGCTTTTTCATAATTATATGGTGATAATTCTGATTTCTCCTTAACTGCTGTTTTGCTCTCTTTGCTGGTTGCCAGCTGGTGTGGACTCGGTTCAATGTATTCGGTGTTAAATGTTAAGGCCCTGTGTGGTTGCATCCTAGTTATTTAGTTCAGTTAAGTTTCCAGATGAATAAATGCAATAAGAAGGTTGCAGCACTTCAACCTCCACAGCATGTTTTGTCTCACCTGTGCAAAATGAAGAAATTGTTAGGACATGCTGCAGTGTCTGAATTACACTGGCTCCATGGAGTGGTGCGTAAACATTAGCAAATGCATATTTTATGCAGTTTTAAACTCAGAAGACAAGCAAAAGTTAACAAAGTTTATGATTTTAGCTACTGTTATTCCCAAAAAAAAAAAAAAGGTTCAAGCCTTAATTCTGAGCAATGGAAAAATTGACACAGGCTATTTTTCAAAGGACTTAGATATGGCAGGAATAGAAAACAGATGTTTATTGTACTCTGCTATGGATGAAAGCAATATTATATTGATATAATATAGATATGGCAGATTTGGTAACCACTCAAACGATACTATCTCATATTAATATCTTTCTTAAAAGAGACAATTTTCTATTCTGTTGTAGGTATTTTACTGTAAATGTAGTGAACTATAACTGAGGTTGCTGTGCATAATATGTATAGGATTGTTTTTATCTAATTGACTCTTGTGTTACACATCCTCCAAATAGGCTTGATGCTACTCCCCTAAACTGTGTTATACTTCAAGAATATTTAGGCCAATGTTTATTTTAAGTACTACATCGGTTTTTGTTTTTCATGTTACTGTCTCAGCCAAATACATCCACAGTCTGAACGGGACTAGCTGCTCAGGCAAATGGCTGTCACCATTTCATGTAGCCTGCATCACACGTATGCATGATTCAGAGCTGAAAGGCCACAGGGCAGCAAATCTCAGATGCATTAGCCACCCCAGTAAATCTGTGACTCACTAAGTTGTTTCACCTTCCTCTGGTATTGCTGGCATCTTGAGCTCTGACTATGTGATTTGTTGTCGTTCATGACAGAAAACTGTCAAAATGAATATACAGTTAAGCACCAAAGTCTAACTGACCTGAGTCATTCTTTGTCCTTATTAGCACCCGTTCTTTCCATCAATGGCTAAGTCTCTGCTTTCACTAGAGCCTGAGGATCTCTCTACCTTAAAGACCAAATCATTTCCACAAACCATCTGTCACCAGCTGAATGCCTGCTTTTCCCCAGTTAACAGCAACTAGTGCTTACTCCAGCTATAAATCCCCAATGTGGTTTCAGAGAATTTTGTCTTTAATTCCTTTTTCTGTTTCTTTCAATTCATCATAGGAGGATATTTTTTTTTGAAGTCAGGGGAAATTCAGTGTACTGAGATTAACAGATCAGCTTTCCCCATTCCAATTTCAAAAAAATGAACAACTTTTCACCTTCTTTTCTTCTTTGCGTTAATGATCTGAGCTGTGAGTGACTCTTGTAAAGTCTCTGCAATCATAGAGCTGTCTAGTTCTACGATTCCCTTCATTTTCTGTTATTCTCTTTGGTCCTGTTTCCCTTGATTATTACCACAAGGGGTGTATTTTGCATGGGCAGGAAAGAAGGAGAAACACAGTATCCTCCAGCAACAACAGCTTCCCGTACTTAAGTTCTTGATTTTTTCAAAATAAAAAGCACCCAAACAAGTCCAGAGGAACAGGAAATTTTTGATTTATTTGTTAGAGCCAGAAGCTATACTTTTTTGCAAAACAAATACACATCTGTGTTGCTGAGCCAAAAGCAAATTCAGTAGAATAGGAGGAAAGTCCAGATTTACTGATAGGACCATAACTGCTCTGCAAATATGAATTATCACAAAACCATTTAGAGCTGATTTGATATACTGACCAAGTAATTGATTTGAATTCTAGGAATGGTATAAAAATCAGTTATGTCTCTAAGGGGATTCTGGCTTCCTTCTGTTTTCTGTGTCATCTTTGGGAACATGCTGTATGTACATAATACCAAAGGAAGAATGATTTTTTTTTTCATGTCACAGGGCAGAAAATAAAAAATTCATAAAGAAAGGAAAAAAAATCCCAGACAGTGTTTATGAGTGCCTTCTTTTGTAAAATTGCCTTAAACAGGAAAAGTCCTTGAAAAGTTGAAGTTGGACAAAAGCAAATACTATGATCATAGATAGCTGCAGTCACACAGCAGGCATGTAGCAGTGGAGTTCACAGCTGCTTCTTTCTCTGGAGTAAGACATGCAGCACCAGAAACAGCAATAAGCTTTTAGCAAAGAAGCCACAGATCAGCAGTTTTATCAAAGGGATAGACTAGCTGCAGAGAATTTCCCATCCCACCACCCTTTTTCAAAGAAGACACATAGAAGCATCTAGTGAATCAGAAACTACATTCCCAAAATGCTTCTTATGACAAGTGCTGTCAAAACCACATGGAAATAGATCCCGTTTGATTTAGCTTCATGCTGGTTTGCTGGTGTTTTTTGAAAGGTCTTTTCTTGTGGGATTTTTGGGTATTTGGTTTGTGTGGAGTTTTTTGTTTGTTTTTGGTTTTTTGTTGTTTCTTTTTTAAATAAAGAACCCCTTTACTGATAAGTTTCAGCTAAAAAAACTGTGGGAGAAAAGACACAGATTCTTCCAAATGTCAGCCTGTGTCTGGTACAGAAGCAGAATAACTGGAACTAGAAATAAAATACAAATACTTTCATTTAAATTAATTGTCCTCTGACATAAACACAGAAAAAATCCATTTAGATAAATCAGTGCTTGAAATTAAGTTTAACATATAGACTTTCATAAAAAATTGTCCTTTCCCTTTTCCTAATAATAACAACAACAAAAATTAGCTTTTTGACTATATCCTGTAGAATTTGTCAAACGCTGTTTACTACACTTCCTTCCTGGAAATGCTGCAATTAAAAAAAAAAAAAAACCAAAAAAACCAAACCAAACCTAGGAACCCATCCTAAACCAAGCAACGAACCAAGCAACGAACCAAGCAACCAACCAAGCAACCAAAAAAAACCCCAAACACACAAAAGCCCCCAAACAAAAAACCCAAAACCGAAATAACAGAAAAAAATGAAAGGAGGTTGTTTCTCACTTTTCTGTACTGACAAACAAATCTCTAGAAAGGCAGTATTGACTTACACTGGAATTTTTTAAAATAACAACACACAGTTAATCAAAGTGACTGTTCCAGGTCTGAACTGCAAAAATGCTTTGTGTGGGAGCTGCTGGCATTTCCAGTACACAATGGGAAGGGAGCTTTATGTATCCTGTTTCTATCATCTACATTTACAGGGTTTTGATGACTTTCCTTGCCAGGACAACTGCTGGTGAACTAAAAAATACACATGCATATCCAAGTGCAGGTGGGATGAGGTCCCACAAAAAATCACTATTTTATTTGTTTCTTATTAATTTGTGATTTTTTAATTTGTTTCTCTGTTTAAAGAAGCATCTATCCAATGCCTCAGGCAAATGTGCATAAAACATAAAAAATCCCAGTGTTTTCTGAGGACTAATCAAGCAGCTGGTCTGAATAGAAAGAGCTTTCACTGGGACCCTGATTTCTCCCCAGGCAACTCCTTTCCTCCCACAAAGGTGCATTTTAGCAGACCTGCAGGAAGTCTTATGTGACATATAGACTCCCCTGGCAAGCCAGTCTTTAAAATCTGCTTTTAGTTCCTCTGGCAGCTTTACTGCTCCAGAGATTTCTGAGTTTCTGCTCTTTTTTCTCATGTAGAAATGGATGGTGGTCAGGATAAACACTTAGAAAAACAGAACAGCACATTTCAATGCAGAAGTGAAGATGAGCAGAAAGGGAGCTAAAAGGTGGATAGTTTTAGAAGATAGGAGGGCACGGGTGTCCTTTTGTATTAAAAAATAAGTTCTTTAAAATATGCTTTTGCCTTCACTCTGCCAATCAGCATGCATGGGAATTAAACATCTGGAGCCCTGGTGTGTCTGAAGTTTGAAGTTTATTTCAAAATAAACCAACTTTTAAAAGTCTGTCCCCTTGTACCTGATTTGTGTGCCTTGTGAAAAGTAAGCAATAAGAAATCCAAGGATAAGTTGGCTTCTCTTTTCTGGAGAGGATTAGCCATGTATTTTGAGGCTTATACAGGGATAGAAGTAATTTGTGTCTTCACATTTTAAAAGCCAAGTCAGTCCTGATTGAAGTAGTGATTTAGCAGCAGATTTCCTTATCATAATATCCAATACTTATATTGATATAAGCTTAGTAAGAATAGTTTGATGGAATGGAATTTAGATCCAGATTTAATTTCCCTGAACGTAGGTATCTAAAGGAAAGACAAATATATACATTTCCTATGTACTTAATCAATACGGCCAATGAAGCCTGGGGAGCAAATCAAAGGTCCAGCCTTTAAAAGTCTACCTAAACTAATAGTGAGTTGAATTGATCTCCAGGATCTTCAGATTGCCCTGATCTATAGCCTCCTCCAAAACTGCTAGAGGACCACAGAATGTTATTGCCCCAGTTTTCAGCAATGCACCTGCATATGAATACAAAATTCCTTGCCTGGAAAGCCCTTTCTTTATGCCCTTGGTGTAGTGAGATAGGATCAAGGCTCCTGGTAAAATACAGACTTAGAGGCAGCCTGACTTCAAAGCAGCAGTCTTTTAGTTCAAGGGCTACCCTCCAACACTCACCTCCCTATTTAGGTCCCAAAAGAAATTAGCAATATTTTTAGAAGGCCTGAGTACTGCCAGTTCTGGGTGAAGTCAGCATTCTCACAGAAGAGGGGAAGTTTTGAAAATTTTTTGGGCAGCAATTCTAACGTTAAACTTTAAAAATGTAGCCATATTTATTTAAAATTTAAAAGAATTGTATTTGTGAGTCATACTGACACCCAATGGTCTGAAATCAGACAATGGGAAATTTTCAACACTACAAAACTGCATCACATTTATAATGAGAGCAATATTTTAAAAAATGGTGAGATTCCTGTAAAAGAATCAATAACCTATTTCATGAATAAAATGACATAATGAGAATTTTACACAAAATGAAGGAATGGTAATGGATGAGAAATTTCACGAGAAAACTTTTAAACTTAATGATTTAATTCCAGCAGCACCTAATATCCAGCATGTTCATGCCAGGGCTCTCAATGCCCTGCATAACCTCAGCAACTGAACTTCAGGACAGCCTTGTGTTTTTTTTCTGTGCCATGGCAAAGAGAAGACTGGAGAACTACTTTGTGTGTACCTAGGGCAAAGGAAAAAGTGGTATACAAATGTGGACAGAGGGGAAGGGAGTGCCTGGAAAAGAAAATGGATGGCTATGAGAATTTCCAAAATTCCATTTGTGGTTCTACATGTAGATGAAGAATCACACCACCAGCATCTACTTACTATGTTGAAAAAATTCTGGAAATATATATCTACGCACATATCAAGATTGCTATTAAAAGTGAGTAAAAATGTTCTGGTGATTCTGTAATCATACATCCATATACATACAACATGTGCAAATATTACTTACAGTTAGAGGTGCATTTAATTTGGTTCTTCTCCCGTTCTGGTATAAGCCAGAATTACCTGGTAAAGTCAGTGAATCTCCCAAGTGTCAATGGGATGAGAATAAAGGGGGTTTTATTTCTGGACAGGGGAGTACAGGGGAGTTTGGTCCTTCCTTCCTTCCTTCCTGCCTTCCTTCCTTCCTTCCTTCCTTCCTTCCTTCGTGCCTTCCGCGCCTTCCTTCCGCGTCTTCCTTCCATGCCTTCCTTCCTTCCCCCTGTTGTGAAGCCTAAATGCTGAAAAAAATTGTGATTTGAAAAATGAAAATTAAAAATAATTTCTAGCATATAATTGATCTTTTCCTTCAACTATGTAGCAAGTATTGTCAAATGCACTGTGATCTTAGCTTCAGCATTCCTTATAATGGTGCAATTTATTATTAATTTAATTAGATGAAAGCAAGTAGAGCCAATCGGAACCACATTGGTATAAATGAGAGGAGAATAAAATTTTGAAAGATAACATCTTGCTGTCTGTTATATAGCTGTCAAAAGCGATGAAAAACCCCTGTTACATTCCTCTAGACCATGTACCTTTAAAAGCAGAACTGTCAGTGATTGATGGAGTTCCAATGAAAAATACAACAATTATAATGCTGCTACATATGTGAACATTTCTCTGTACATCAATGTCACTTAGGCACAAATGTTGTAAGTTGACCCAAGCAGGTTTCTTCTACCAAAAAACAAACAAACAAAAAACTCCTTGAACCCTGCTCAAAACCACAGACAAACAAACAAAAAATAATTACATGTCAAATACTTTTAAATATAAAATAAAGTAGTTATCTATTAAAGATTGTGCAGGTTTTAAAAACTCAGTGGGGAAAAAAAGACCCCTCAAGCCACTCCGAAGAGTGTGGCTCAAGCCAAATAGGACTTTTAATAGTGCCTGTTACTAGGAAAGATATTTAATTTTGAATTCATAGAAGAGTTTCTGGGGAAAAAAAGCAGGAATTTGATTATTGCCTCAAGGGGTCCATCAAATTAAAAAAAAAAAAAAATTAAAAAACTCCCACTCAAACCAAACAAAAATGGTGAGAAAAAGACAAAAAGTTTCTAAAATCTTTGAAAGAGATTTTATCTAGCAGTTTAGGAAATTTACCTAGGATGACATAGATGCAAGTGTTTTGAGTCTACAACATTCAAAAGAAGGACTTCATGAATAGTCTTTCCTTTCCTTTAGAGGAGATATAAAAATAGTCTTTGAAACTTTAACTGGAAATTTTTTAGGAGTGGAACTTGTAATCAAAGTGAAAAAAACCCAAATTTTATATCAATTACTTTAAATTTATACTCACTCCTTGCATTCTGTGCAATGTGACAAATGATGAAATAACTGCCTCAGTATCTTCCAAGTTGATGGCTAAGATATTCTTCAGTGTTAGAGCTCAGTGACAACATTGTCTCTAGCTTTTTGACCTTTAAGAGAATTAGTGAAGCATTTCTCACAGCATAACTTGTTATTCATTTTGCACAGGCAAACAAGACTGGAGGATAGTGAGCATGTGAAACTGGTAAGGGCACCCAAAGAAAAATTGAATTTATAAACAAAGGGAAAAAGATGGAATAGAAATTGAACACATAAGCAAAATTTGTATCCTGTTTTTCCTTTTTACCTGTTAACAACAAGGTTACCCTCATCCTTATCTGTCAAAAAGCAAACAAATAGACTTCTGGAAAGATGGAGCAAAAGGCAGGGCTGACAGTCCTGCAGCCAGCACAGCAGCAGTAGAGTCTTTACTGGGTGCCACTTGCAGTACAAAGACCAACCTGCATTTCCCTTTTAAGACCTCCTATGGAAACAACTTGAAACTGGTAATGATACTGTGTCTTTTATCAAACACACATAGCTAATCCAGTAACTAGATGTTTCACATTTATGTGGCCTTTTCAGGCTAATGAACAATTAAAGCTGGACACTGGGATATTCCCTTTCTTACCATAATTCACTAAGGGCTGGAGCTTCAGTCATTGCATCTTCTAAAGCTTTACAGTTTTTTTCTATGACTATAAATGAGTTTTTTATTCTGCAGATTTTAAGACTGTGGTAGAAGTCTTTTTGTTGCTATTGTTCACAGCTGAAGGAGAAGGTTATTTGTTTTACTAAGATAAGGTTTCTAAAACATCCTGCTTAAAAAAATAGAGCAAAAACAGATGATGTTTTTTCCCTTTTTCTAGTTATCTATTATTTTCTAAAGAAACTGAAATGCCATCTTGCCTCCTGGATAAATTATCTCTTTGTTTATAACACAGACAAAAAGCCTCCAAGATATAAATAAAGGTCAGCTGAAGAGGTTCAGTTTAGTGCAGGCATTGCTAAACACAAAGTTGTTTAGCTGGGCTTTCAAAAACTTGTATATTTTCCTTTTCTTACATTGAACACTCTCACTAGTTTTACACTGTGCTGATTTTCAGTAAAATCACCCAGGTCAGAGCAGGGGCCCAAGCACTGCAGTTGCTCTTCATGTTAGTCCTTAGCCTAGCTCTGTCCTGTGTGAGCTCAGTCCATCTCAAACAATGCCCAGTTACAACCAGGGAGTTAGGTCAAACACCATTCTCAGTAATCAGTTTGTTTTTTGTTATATTATATGTTAGACCATCTAACCATTGGCTATCAATTATACTATGCCAACTTAGTACAGATGAAATCTTATAGTCAGACTAAAATTTCAGTCATTTCATCCACCACCTGACCTTTTCTTGGAGCAACTCCAAAAGGAATATTAAAATTTGAAATTATTTCATTTGTAGTCATAATACTGTTTTGAAGAGGTTTTCAAATTTCTTCAATGACAGATAATTATGGAGCAGCCCTGGATGTACAGACAGACTGAGGAATGAGAGGCTGGAGAGCAGCACCATGGAAAGGGACCTGGGGGTTCTGGTTGATGGCAAGTGAAACATGAGCCAGCAGTGCCCTGGCAGCCAGGAGGGCCAACCCTGTCCTGGGGGGCATCAGGCACAGCATCACCAGCTGGGCAAGAGCGGGGATTGTCCTGCTCTGCTCTGAGCTGGGGCGGCCTCACCTCAAGTGCTGGAGGCAGCTTTGGGTGCCACAATATAAACAAGACATTGAACAGTCAGGGAGTGTCCAAAGGAGGCCATGAGGATGGTGAGGGGCCTTGAGGGGAAGCTGTATGAGGAGCAGCTGAGGGTCCTTGGTCTGTTCAGCTTGGAGGAGACTGAGGGGAGCCCTCATAGCAAACTACAACTTCCTTGTGAGGGGAAGAGAAGGGGCAGGCACTGATCTCTTCTCTGTAGTGACCAGTGACACGACCTGAGGGAATGGCCAGAAGTTGTGTCAGAAGAGGTTTAATTTGGATATTAGAAAAAGATTCTTCACCCAGAGGGTGGTTGGGCACTGGAACAGGCTCCCCAAGAAAGTGGTCACAGTACCAAGCCTGACAGAGTTCAAGAAATATTTGGACAATGCTCTCAGGCATATGGTGTGACTCTTGGGGATGGTGCTCTGCAGGGCCAGGTGTTGAACTCGATGTTTGTGGGTTCCTTCCAGCTCAACATATTCTAGGATTCTAAGCTTTCAATATTATAAGAAACTTTTATCTTGGATTCAATGAACACAGTTGTTGTGGTTTTACCCCAGCCAGCAACCCACACAGCCACTCACTCACTCACTCACTCACTCCCTCACTCACTCACTCACTCACTCCCTCACTCACTCACTCACTCACTCCCTCACTCACTCACTCACTCACTCCCTCACTCACTCACTCACTCACTCCCTCACTCACTCACTCACTCACTCCCTCACTCACTCACTCACTCACTCCCTCACTCACTCACTCACTCACTCTCCACCAGCAGACCAGAGAGCACTGGAAGGGTAAAATCCAGAACACTCAAGTGTTGAGATAAAGACAATTTAATGGCAAAAGCAAAAGCTGCACACACAAGAAAAGCAACACAAAGAATGGGCAGGCAGGTGTTCAGCCATGTCAAGGAGAGCAGCGCCCCACCACGTGTAATGGTTACTTGGAAGAACAAACACCATCACTCCAAATGCCTCCCCTCTCCTCCTTCTTCTGCCCATTTTATATACTAAGCATGAGGTCACATGGTCTGCAATACCTCTCTGATCAGTTTGTGTCACCTGTATCAACTGTGTCTTCTCCTAACCTCCCATACACCCCCAACCTCCTTGCCAGTGTGGCAGTATTAAGAGGGAAAAGGCCTTGTCTCTGTGCAAGCTCTGATCAGCAATAAGAAAAATATCTTTTTATTATCAGCCCTGTGTCCAGCACAAATCTAAAACACAGCCCCATACCAGCCACTGTGAAGAAAACTAACTCTACCTCAGCCAAAACCAACACATCCACGAACAGAGAGGACCAGGACGTTTGACTTGAACATAGCCTGAACTTTTCCTGTGAGGGTGATGGAGCACTCTTGCAGGTTCCCCAGATGCTCTGGCAATACCTCCTTCCCTGGAGAAATCCAAAGCATAATCCTGAGTAATGTACTTTAAGGAGCTGTAACAGAGCAGGGAGGTTGGAGTAGACTGACTTGCAGTGCTCCCTTCTAATCTCAAACGTTATGTTTAAGATGTTGGTGACCATCATCTCTGATGGAGTTGATGCATATCACAAGTTTTAGCCTTGGAAGAGAGTTATTTAAGAGACTGAACCAAAATCTTCCATCTTTTTTTTACACTAGAAAGTTTGAGCAGGACATTCCTTTGAATCAGCAGCATAACTAACAGCTCTCAAGCATAAATCTCATACTGAATTTTGTTCTAGGGTGAGGTATAATTAGGCAACAGGTCAGGTCTTCTTCCTCCTTTTCCTTCTTACTTGTAGAGATACAGAAAGCCTCTTATTGGTACCTAAGAGTCCATATGTTATGACTTAACATAATAGTTTAATTAATTAATTGTAGACTTCTTACATGGAAAATAAAAAGTATTGATTTTCTTTTTTTTTTTTAATTAAGAAAGAAAAGCTTTGAATTCTAGACAAAGAAAAACATTTTCTTTAAGGAAACTAAAGAAATATAGGACATATAGGACACACGTTTTTGGACAAGCACATGGACACTGATTGCAATGTACTGAAGTAAAATAACTACAACAGAACCAAAATTCCAACTGAGTATCTTTAACATCTCTTCAGTTTGAGTAGAATAAGATAAGCTCACATTAATGGATTAATGCACTACATTATGTAAGTAAGATTAGATATGTAGATAAATAGTACGTTGTCCCTGGATTACACAATTACTTAAAAAGCAAAATCCAGATTACATATAAACAAATACTCAAATAAAAGCTGAGCTGCAGTCTCTGAAATAATTTTCAGTGCGACAGATTTCTAGAACTATTTATATGCCCAAAACGAGGTGCTTTAGTGGATGTTTGAGAACTTTGGCCTTCTTATAAGTGTGATTTCAGAATAATGCTGCTTTAAAAAATTCTGAATAGCTAGAAATCTGCATTATTTAGAAGCCTAAATATATAAAAATCCCAAATTGTTTCACTATTGCCTGAACTTTGACATCTTCTTTATAAGCATATATTGTTGATGCTTATTTTACCCAACAAGGAAAATCACATAGCCAAGGTCACAGAATAGAAGAATGTAGTAGTCTTATTTGTCCAGGTGAAACTAAGACCCATCTTTTCTTTCTATTTCCCTTTCATCCAGAAGATAGAGGTCTCAAAGGACTAAAGTGCCATGTCAAAAGTTAAGAGCAATAGCTTTAGATCCTTTCTTCTGCTAAGGCATCAGAAGTCTCTTTTGAGTACTGTCTTTTTTTCTCTATATATGAACTCCTAGTGAGAATTTCCCTTCCTTTGGGGCACTTTTAGTTTTGCTAGTTTCTAGGCTTTGAGAAAACTTATTCACTGTTCTGCCCGGATCTAGTCCTGAGGTTTAAACTGTGTGGTATAATTTGTTTGTCTCAATATTTAAATGGAATCAAAAGAGAAATGGTCTCTAGTTTTATATTAGATAAGTGCCTAATGGGATTTTTATGTGCATGTTTTTTGTAATATCTGCCTTACACTGTGTTGGAGTTATTACTTTCTGTTGGGGATATTGAAGGAAAATAATATCATAGATATTTTTCTAAGATTTTTGGGTTGATTGGTTGGGTTTTTCGGCTTGGTTGGTTGGTTGGTGTTTAGATTTGTCTGTTGGTTTGGGTTTTCTCTTTAGGGGTTTTTGGGGTTTTTTTTTGTGGGAATTCTTTGAGGTTTGGAGTTTTTTGGTGTACTTTTGTTTGTTTGGAGATGTCCCACTGAAAGTTAGTAAACAAGAAAGAAAAAAAAATTTAAAGGATCAAAGAAATAAATGACATATAGACTGTATGAAAATTGGCAATTAAAAAAAAGGCCACTAGAATTAAAATATTAATAAGAACAGCTATCTGTCTTAAAATATACAGAATTACCTACCCTGCAGAACAACCTTTGTGTTTTGCAAGCCACACTGTGGCAGTTTCAGTTTGAAACTGGCTAAAAACACTAATTTCTGTAGTGGCTTTGGTTTGCCAATTGAAAATTTCCCAGCCAAGAGCAAAGCAGGCTTAAACTTTGAAAGATATAAAGAAAATTTATTAACAAAACTTAAAGAAGAATAATAAAAATCAGAATAAAACCTTCGGAACTCTTCATCTCCTTTCCCCTATAACTTCTTTTCTTTCCACTGACATAGTACAGAAACAACATCCAGAATTCTCAGTCATTTTTCCACCTCTAGAATAGTTGTTTCTTCAGTTCACTTAGAGAAAGAAGCATCTCTCGCTGCTTTGGAACATCCTCCCCCCAAGAAAACAGTTCTCTCGTGGTTTCAATTTCCACTAACAGCAGTCACCTGGGAATCTGCATTCATGAAATTCCTCCCACTTTCACAGTCTTTTCACAGCTGTGCTTCTGGGCCATGTCAGCTTAGGGGGTTTTATATTGAGGATGAACTGTTCAAATGCAAAGGTTCTCTTCATCTTCTCTTAGAGCAAAAGAGGTCACCATCACTCATTTCTCTCTGTTCAAACTTCTCATGGGATCACAGTCACTTCAACATTTGCTTACTTTAGCACTGAATGCCTTTGCTCGGGTCTCATCTCTGCAGGTCTCATCTGTGCACTGAAAGAGTTAATGTCTCATTTGGGCTTGCAAAGTGAAGGGCAGTGGCCGGGCCAAAGCAGTTCTGGAGATGCAGGGTGTGCTGGTGCTGTGCCAGGATCTCAAGGGGCTCTGCCAGAAGGGCAGCGGCCGCTCTGGCACACGGCCGATCTCTGTGCCCTGCTCTGTTCAATTCCAGCAGCAGGCCCCTCTCTGCAGGGCTGCAGGGCTGCGTCTGGCCTCAGCTTCTGGTGGCTGGAGTTGTTTATGACGGGGTGGTCACACTGGGAAGTTTCTTCAGTGGCTGTGGTGAAGGGGGGATGGAAGGTGGCTAGGGTTTCATCAACCAGGCCCAATGTCTTCCCCTCCCCTCACCCTGCCCGGCACCACTGGGGTCTGACCCATGACAGAGCCCACCTGGCCCGCCCTGGCCTGAGGACGGACCTGGCCAGCCACCAGTACTCAGACCAGAAAAGAAAGAGAGCTGTTTCCGGGATTTTCATCTTAAAATGTGTGCTCACAAAGGTGTATCTACCCTTTTAATTGGTTTAATCATGTGTTAATATTCAAAAATTGGCCAATCAAGGCAAAACCGGGACACACCGTTACTGTGCTTGCAGTGATTCTTACTGTCTAAGTAAAGCATAGTATTAAGTTGCTGCAGTACAAACCAAATTTCTCTCTCTATGGTGTCTTTCCATCTATCCAGCAAGTTCAAAGGCTTTCTCTCCTCACCTTCAGTTTATGCAAAAAATGGATCTCAAAACACATACAACTATCCTCAGCACATATGTATATAAGTCAATAGAAAAATATAGAGAGTTAAAATGGCAAATTTTACATGTATTTATTGATTCATGATTCACCTGTTTTCAAATACTAGAGACAAAAAAGGGTTGGAGGATATATATATACTAAATAAAGTGGAAATGTCAACCACAAGAATTTTTACAATGACCTCCTGATAGGTATGAGATAGAGGTAAGGAATAAGCATGGAAGTGCTTGTCTGAAGTGTGAGAATTGTGCCATGGGCAGATCTGAGTTAGAAACTGAACCTACAGTTCTGATAAAGGTGACTTCTTCAACACAATGGGCTAAAAAGGGTACCTCTGCAGAATGGTTCTTAATAGGTGTGCTCATGGAAATAAAAGGGCAATGTCATCTGTGACATTCATGATCATCACATAAAGGAGATGTAAAAATAATTGAAAATTAAGAAAATAAAAGTTTATCTTGTAAAAGTTGTGCCAAAAAATAGACATGCCTTATTTAAGCATCTTCAGAGAGATTTCTAGGGGTATGAATAGTAGACAAATTTAGGTAAGAACTTGGCTTTGTACTCTTTGCTCCCTCAGAGAACTTGACATCTAAGCACTAAGCTAACTAGAAAAGCACACTGGTCTTTGTTCACTGTGTGATTTCTAAGTCTCATTCTTGTAATGAATTCTAATTTCCTAATTTTAATTGTTTTACACTTATAAATGTTTCAACAAGAGGAGACAACAAGCAAGGTAAGAAAAAAATGGAAAATAGCTGAAGTTCATTGTATAATAATCCGTCATAAAGAGTCCCAAGTCTAGATAAAAATGGATTGAAGCACTACCAATCATTTGTTGTGACTGAATGTTGTGACTGAGATGTTTTCCTCAGAGTGGAGAGGTATTTTCAGAAGATTCTGATTTGTTTGAGGTGGCCCATGATCTGTGCTTTGCATGGTATACTGTAGGCAGATACCTGCTAAGTATATTCAAGTGTAAATTTTGATTTGTAATTCTTCTGGTTACTCCTAAACTCTACCACTGTACTTGGAGTGTGAGCTTCATAATTTTTAGACAAACTGTGAACCAAAATATGTTCCAGGAATAAGGCAGGGGCTTTAGAGGTTTTGTGAAACCTCATAAATAACAAGATTTGGATTGTCACCACAAAGTCACGTGTAAATGAACATAAGCTAAAATGTTCACAATTTCCCTTTCTCCTTGCCTCTTAGAGCACCTTCCTCTCTTGGGATTGACAAAGGTCCATCATAAATGATCTCTGTCTCTGACAATATTTTAGTATTGGCTCTCCGACAAATACAAAATCATTCATCAACACACCTTATTATGGCTTTCTAATTCATTATCAATGTTCATAAAATTGTTCTAATTTGAAAGGATGAATTTTATCTGTCAGTATAGACATACTTTTAAGTATAAAAGTTAGATTTTAATAAATATTATCCTATGATCTTTTGTCCTTTTAGGAGTTCTGCAGGACATTTAATATTCATTCTGTCTATTTCCAAGGAAATTATAGGAAAACATGTAATGTTTGCCTTCAATATTATGAAAACTCAGAAAGGACTCAAAAAATTCCAAGAAAGCCCCATGAGGTTTGCTGATTTCCAGGTAAAAGCAAATGATTAAATGAAATTTGAACTAACTTACGGCAAACCAGGGTCAGACAAGGTGCGTAATATATCAAGGTCAAAAGGCAGGTGATTCTTTGAGACAATAACTCTGAGATCAGGGAGTAGATTTTTTTTTTTTTAAGTGCAAAATTTTTGTGTGCTGTTTTGTATTCTTTACAAGTTTTAATTAAGACAGTTTGCTGGTGGGTGTTCAGAGTAAATACATGTGGATATAGCACTCTGTCTCTAAAGAAATGTCTGTGGTATACAGTGTTTAAAATTTTTATGCCTTTGTGACTCTATGTATCCTTTATTTCATCACTCCCTTGGTAGTGTAGCTTATTTTCCAAGTTAAACAAAGGCATTGGCAGAGAAGCTACAAAGTGTTCTAATCTCCTGACCCTCACACTGACAGTTCAATATATTTTAGAACAACTAAAGATATGGAAGTGGAATTATGAAACAAGCAGGCACTTTAGAAGAATGTTCTATAAATTTATAGCTTTACTGTGTAGTGGAACTGCTGTAGTTTTAAAAGAGCAAGGACATACATCTGGAAAATAAAACATAATGGTAGTGGCTCACTGGAAGAAAAAGATAATAAGATTTGTCAAATAAAATTGTACAGAAAATGTGAGATTATTGGTTTCATTGGGATTTATTAATTTGATAAATTTCAATTCTTGTTTGCTAAATGAGGGTGGGGGAAACTACCAGGCAGGCTGATGACTTGCATTTACTTTATAACATGTTCTGGTTTTATTTTTCACCTATATCTAAAATTCATGCAGTTAGCTAGGGAAAGGTTGTCTCCCCTCAGCGGGCCGGTTCTTGCAGTAACTCAAAGCACACATATTCAAGCATCAAATGTCACCACATTGCCATCTTACTGTGAGTGACTGGAATTTATTTCCTATTGTTAGTGGTGCTGAAAATTTCTGCTAGATACTACAGAGTTCATAATGTGTTGTCTAAACTGAAAACATTTTCAGGGACTGAACTGACCTTTCAGAAAACTGCGCTTTCATCCTTAAAGTGCTGGACTATTGCAATATTTCATTTAAAAGGTTATTTAAACTTTTTTCATCTTTTTGTGGAAAAGGGTAAGGATTATTTTGTGGAAGTGTCTTCATATAACTCTTCTGTGTCAAGAACCAAGGAAAACTACCACTCATTACTCTAAAATTGCTTCAAGAAAACCAGGCAGAAAAGACCATGGCTGCTATTCTCCCTGAGAAATGAACAGATAATTGTAATTAATATTTAATACTTGCTTTCTAGTTCTAGTAGTTATTAGAGATAAAGTGGATTTTTTTCTGTGAACATTCTGAGAAAAATGAGTGGAAGAAAATATTTTTTCTTCAATGTTATTGACTTGGAACTGAGGTACAGAAAAATGATGAGCTGCTCAGAGTCAGTCAGAAAAATCTGCAACTAAATGTGTACTTCTCCAGTGCAAGTTAAATGTCCTAACAAAAAATATCTTCCCCTACCAATTTGGCTGAAAAGGGATTGATTGCTTGTGGAGCCTGACCATAATACAGCACCTGTGCATTTAAAAGAAGGAAAAAGAAATTGAACCAGATTGCAGAGTTGCCAGCCTGAGGAGTGCTGACCACAAACAGCCTTTTCCCCCACAATTTATCAGAGGAAGGGAAAAGAAGTATTAAAGATAGGATTAATCCTCTTTAGAGGGGAGAATGTGGGAAATGATTACTGCAAGAACTGGTTGGCTGTAGTGCTAAGGGATCAGATTTTAGAAAAAAAAATAACAGCCTGCTTCCAAATGATAAATGAATATGTGAGCTTCACTGATGGCACACATGACTGTTTTTAGACTTAGAAGAAGTGACAGAGGAAGATGAGCAGTCATGTAAGTGGCAGGGTAAGTGTATTAAAGGCATAGCATAAGAGAAACGAGCTGACATAAAGACCAGTGACCGTAAGGAGAGGTGATAAAAAAAGAGAAGGGAATATATTAAGGAAATGAGTTAACTCTTCACATTCTGAATCTTGTATAACTCTTAGGTCAATGAAGAAAACAGCATTGTTCCAGGAAAAAAATGGAGAAATGTGGAATTAAGAACAGAAAGAAAGAAATACAGAAGATTTAAATGTATGTTTTGCTGGCATCATCTTAAAAAATAATTGATATGTATTTGATACTTTTTTCATGATCACAAACATGAACTTTAAATGGATATTTGGCATTTCCAGAAGGCTCAAACATATTGATTAAATAAAGCAGACATAACAGAGTAAGGCATAGCCCAGCAACTTATTCCTGGCATAGCTAGGTTGCCAAATAAAGCAGACTACATGAAATTTTTTCCTTTAAAATTTACAATAAATTGTGTTGTATTGCAGTAGGCTCGGTTAGGAGTGCACATACACTAATGGATACTGAAGGTAATTTATTAATCTGATACAGCTTATATATTTCAGCTAGAAATCTCAAACAAAAATGAAGTAAATAACATGAAATTAAGTTTTTAGAGACTACTGCAGAATTATTGGACTAACATAAAATATTTTCTTCTAAAGAAATATCTATCTTATTTCAGAAAAAGTTGGAGACCAAGGACCACTTAAAAAGTGGGCTACCTTTTTTTGAGGCAAGCACTCAATGCACAAAGATGCTTCATTGTTGCAAGCTTCTGGAGGCCATGAGCAGTGCAAATGAGGTTTTACTTATTTTTGTAACTTCTCCAGAGGCTGAAACAGCTGCGAGTGGGTCCTGAGGGAGAAAACAGAAGCTCAGTCCACACTTCAACCCTAGCACTGGCACAAACAGGAAGCTTCTTCTGAAAGATGATTCACCAACTAACTAAACAGCCACTCAGATCTTTGTTGGAGTTGAAGCTGTTCTTACTGCATAAACATGAGGTTTTCAGCAACAGAACACCATAGGGAAGTAATCCTTTGGGCCTTCTATTGCCTTGCAATAGTTGTAGCTGCTTACATCTTCTCTGTCTAGGTGTAGAATATTTATAAGTTCACAGAATGAATGCTGTGGGTTGAAAGGGACCTTAAATGCCATCTGGTCCAACCCCACTGGAATGAATAGGGACAGCTTCAGCTACATTGCATTGCTCAGAGCCCCGTGTAACCTAGCCTTGAATGTTTACAGGGATGGGGCATCCACCATCTCTATAGGCACCCTATTATACTTTTGTATCTCTTTTAAACTCACTTTTTACAGGTATTAATGACTATGCATAACATAAACAAATGGAATAATCAACCTAAAATAATTTTTTTTTGTTGATTAAGTTGTATTAGAAATGACTAAAAAATTTTTTTTGCTGAGAAAATATTTGCCTCAGAATAGGGAAGCATAGTGATATTCACTTAAAAAGTTGATAGCTATAAAAAGGTACTACAATTCCACCATTTTTTTTCCCCTTAGAGACCTTTAATATAGAATTATAAATAGTTGTGGAAAGTAAGATGCCATGCAGCAGTAACTATGGAGATAAATGTTTACATTTAATAGTCAGTAATATATTTATGTTGCTGCACCAGGAGCATGCATCTTACGGTTGTTGTTTTACTCCCCCAGGTCAAATATGCTGCAGATGTTCAACATATTAAATGATATGCACCTCTATATTGAACAAACCAAATGCAACTATAAGAGATACTTCAAAATAATAATTAAAAAAACCCTGAAACTGCAATTACTTCCTATCCTGAGGAAAAAAGACAACTGGCAGTACGTTACCAATACTCAGTAAAAAATGAGAATAGGAATCCTTGCACACATATTTGAGAGATTAAAAGAGATGTGAAATTAGATGAGAAAACCAAGCTTTTTTTGAAGACAGTCCATTTTTTTTTAACTTAAAATAGTACAGCATTGATCTTGTTTTACATACATACTGGTTTTTCATTTTTTAGAATCTGTCTGGTTAGAAGTTTTACTCTCTCCTTTTAAGGACATTTTAATATAATGATATTTTTGATTTGACTTGTTGATAAATGTCCATCAAAAACAACTGAATGTGGAATATGTGTTTTCCTTGATATTGACATTTTTCATGGGCAAATGTCAGATTGTCATCTTTTTTTTCCTCTCTTCTTTTCTTTTAGGGAATGTATATAGAACATTTTCTTTCAGGTCAACATCATGGTAATGCTTCCATCCACTGAAGCTTTTAATTTCCCCATAAGAACTGTAGATTACAGGATTCTGGCATCTTGTGATCATGAGACTTCATCACTATGAGAGTCATATGAATCAGTATAAGAGGTCTTCCAAGAAAGACACTGTCTACATGAGAGTCTAAAACAGAAGAAAAACCGTGATCAAAATCAACAAAATTATCTACTTATTATTGTAGACCAAAACAACCACAGGATTCTGAAGTATCAGGTTCTTAACGATCCTTATTTCATAACTCATTGCAAAGTGATGAGATGCTGAGTTTTGTTTACATATATTTAAATATCATAGAGAAACTTATATCTGTCCCATTGGTAGTTATTACAACAGACAGGAACACCAAGCTATTTAGGGACAACAATTCTAATTTTCATTGATTTCATCAGGGGCTCAGGCACCAAAATCCTATTCAGCCAGGCACCTCCGGACAGTTGTGAAACCAGCGATCGTTATTCATATTGTTGAGCGCTCACCCATTAATCAGGGTAAGACTTGAGAACTGAGAATGGCATATTTGTCAGTCCTCCTCACTTCCCATAAACACTTTTGTTGATTTTCACTTATATGTACAATACGAAATGAGTGGAACAGTGCACTTTACTGAATCAATACAGAGCATGATGATTTAAAGTGTCAGGATATAAGGCAGAGATAAGAAAAAAACAGGAGGCAAGAATAGCAACATTACTGAGAAATGAAATAGAATCTGCTGAGAAAAATGGCATAAACGCTTGGAATGACAGTAGAGAAAGTTTTGATAGAAATTTGGATAATAAAGGCAGTCAGGTAATTCACTGATGTAGCTACAGATCTCTTGGGTAGTTAGAGCAGATATGGCAGAACACTCAGCATGGTCTCTAAGAGCTTGGCTTTAATCTTTATCAAAGGAAAAGTAATTACCTTGATACTGATTTTGAAAGAAACTAAGCAAAAACTTACAAAGATTTCTTTTTCCAAGAAACTATAAATTGTTGGGAGGGAGGTGATGAGGAAAGGGTGTTTGTTTTTATTTAGTCATTTTGGTTTTATTTTTCTGCTTAATAACCTATGTGGTTGCAGGCAGCTCTCTGTATACACTTGAGTGACTTGAGACAGGTGTAAACATAGTTGATATTGAGAACATACACTGTACAGCAAATAAAAAATCTTCAGATTTGATGTACTTATGAGACTTTTTAGCAGAAAAAGAACTGCACTAGGTTTGATGTCTGAAAGTCTGACTATGAGGGAATGTGAAATACTCAGCAAAACTTTTGCTGATATTTTATAGCACTGAGGAAATACACTGAGGAGACTGAAATAATGGAAGAACAATTAAAATTTACTCTGATATAATCCATCCAGGGAAATAGAGAGCAAAGTAAGCTAACAAGGAATGTGAATAACATTGATATATGTAAGAAAAGGAAGGAAAACAACCCTTTAAAGAAATATGAAAATTTTAGAAAGATAACTCTTTTTAGAGAGATAACTCTTCTTTTTGCATGAAAACCATTTAATTCCTAAATACAGAAGCTGCATAAATTATATTAGTAGTAGTAATTGAATGCAGAATTGCAGTGCACATGCCATAAACACTTGCACGGGTTTAGGCTGGGAAAGATACAATTTGGGGATTTATTTATTTTAGTAGCTGCTATAGGTCTGTTTCTTGGATCCATGCTGAAAACTGTTGATAACATAGATTTTTCCTTACTGCTGAGCAGTGCTGACATAGGGCCAAGGCCTTTTCCACCTCTCACCCCACTCCTCCAGCAAGGTGGTTAGGGGTGCACAAGGAACTGGGAAGGAACACAGGACAAGTGACCCCAAATGACCAAAAGGATACCATATGGCATTGTCCCTACCATATGGCATCCTGCTTAGAAATAAAAATCAGGATGTAAGGAGAGGTTTATGTGGCCTATTGATGCTTAGATATTGGCTGGGTATCAGTTGGCTGGTGGAGAATAATTGTATTTTCTTCACTTGTTTTGTTTTTCTTAATTTTTTGTTTGTTTGTTTGGTTGGTTGGTTTTGTTTGTATTTTTGGGTATTTTTTTGTGTTTTTTGTTTATTTGTGGGTTTTGGGGGATTTTGTAGTTTTGTTTGGGTAGGATTGGGGGAGAAGTGATTTTTTTTGTTGTTGTTGTTGTTTGTTTTGGGTTTTTTTGGTTGGTTTTGTGGTTAGCTGTGGGGGAAGGTTGTGAGCAAGTAGTTATGTGGTCCTCAGCTGCCTACCACGATTGAGCCATGAAGGTGTTGGATGGCAACAAGGAACAATACTCTATGAGAATTAAGATGCAATAGAGGGGGCTTTCTTACTTGCTTTTTTTTGGTCACAGTTTTCCCCATCTCTCCTACTTGCAAAAATACTCCAACAAATAACTTTGTATTTTCTGTAGATAGTTGAAAAAGTGGTGGATTGAAAACACTACTGTCAAATTCTGGCCTGCTTAAACCATATAAACTTTTTCAATTTAAAGCCACTTATGACCTAAATCTTCACAAATATGGGAATTTCCATTTCATGAACATCACTGTAGAAAAATTTTGGGTGCCTGAAGTTTATACTTTATATGTACTTTACAGCTACAGTCAGTCTGACCTAACGTTGGAATCAGTTGCCTAAAAATATGTGGCTAGAAACAGGCTAGCAACCTTCTGTCATGCTTTAAAACTTCCAGCCTCATCTCTAGAAAGACATACATTTCCTGCAGTCCTGTGTTGCCTCTGCCAAGATCATGCTTGATGGTCTCAAGTATCCTAGGGCATCTGGTATCATATTTGTGAACTCAAAGCACCCTTTGGCAAAACAGCTTGTTTCAAAAATTTTATTTAGAACAGGCTGAAAGATACAACAGTTAAAGAAAGAAGAGAAATAATGAGGTGCATAATTAAACTGGGTTTTTTGATCAGAGCTTTCTAAAACCTAACTAGACATTTGTTATACTTGTAAGCTGTCTTGTTCCCAGTCTTCAGCTCATTTAATCAGATGTAGCTTAACTGCATCTAATACCAAGCACTACACAGTGATTTTTAAAATCAAATATCTCAAATTCAGTTTGTAGAGTCTGCCTATACACTTCTTTGAAAACTGTTTATAGTGAAATTTGGCAAAACTATTTTGTTTGTGTGTTTCATTTAGCAAAGTTAAAATTTTCAGAATTTGATTGTTGTTACTACATTCAGTAATTCTAGAAGCGTGTCAACAGAGGGTGGAAAGAATGTGTAAAACCTTGTTTTCTACATTTCTCTAGGGTTTCTGACTCATAGCTGTAAAAACCCAGGAGTAAACTAGTAAACAGACAGTGACTCAGCCATGACCATTCACTCCTCTTTTTGATCTGTTTTATTTCCTTTCACAAAGCAGTTTATTCCCTTTTGTTCTTGGTCAAAGATTTGATCATTCCCTGCACTTCTCTAGACACTTTTCTACTCTTTTGCTTACAACAGGGATTAGAATGTCAGTCTCCCTTGCTTTCACATTCATACACCATGTCATAGGCTGCTGTCCTCTGTGTGGTAGAGAAAGGCTATGGGAAAAACAGCCTATTTCTAGCAGTCTCCTTACTTCTTTTTTTGCCAAATCTAAATCATGTCCCATCTTCCTCTGTTGAATACTCCCTTAGTCTTCTGAAGGAATGATTAAGACCATGAAAATAGGGGTTTTGCAATGGATACATATGAGAAACGCCTGCTTTGCTTTAGGACAACCACAACTCCCTTTGACCAAACAGCCAGGGGCCAGCCAGGAATGGGTACCCGTCCAGAAAAGATTGTTTAAGCAATCTTTGTCTATTCAAAACATTGCCTTAGCATCTTCAGCCTGGGGCTGCTGGCCGCTTCTGAAGCCAGTGTTCAACTCTGGCCCCCAGGCACAGGAAGGGACAAGACCTTGTTTCCCACAGCAATGCAAAAGGCGGGCGCTACTGGCCACCCACTTGCCAATATGTACTCGAGCTAGAGTAGCCCCAGGGATTTCACAGTGACGTACATTCACACAGATGCTGCCTGAAACACATTAAGGGATAATACTTCTTCATGGAAGGACAACAGCTAGAATATGAGATGCCCATTCCAGGATTTACAAGCATCACTCTATTTAACCTCTGTTGCAGATCAACTTGGCAGCTTTAGTTTAATCTCAGATATTTTACTGCTTTCCTAAATCTACCCAGTAAGGGTATAAGTATCCCTTACTGAAAAAAAGAATAAAGTCCAAAAATATCATAGAATTGGAATAGATTTACTGCAGAAACCAGATTTCTCATTTAAACAGAAGAAATATTAAATGAGGAAAAGTTAAATATAGAAGTAACTGAAAGGAAATGCCCCTGCTGTAATGTTAAAGATGACAATTAAAAGATTGTAAAAATGATTTCTATATCTTAAATATATGATGATTTTAATATTAAATCTTTGCAGATTTTTTATAAAAATCAATCCTTTAAGGACTGCATATTTTATATTCCTGACAAAATCCATTTGCATATTTCTATTTGCCATTTTGTCATGAATAATGTCTGTTTCTTCCTTATCTTTTAAATACTGCAAAGCATTCAGCTAATAACATGAAAGCAACAGTTTATTTCAAGCCAGTGCTGTCTTGGTCACATGAGTCTTGATATTTAAAGGATTTTAATCAATATGAAAGAATAACAGATGCTAAGCTCTCCAAATACAATTATATTTGCTGTATAAATCTTCTTTGATACAAGCTAAAAAAAAATACTTACATGGCTTCTCTTTGCAAACTAAGATTTTTTTCCTCAATGTCTTAGTTTATTTTCTAATTTCTCTTTTCTGTGAAACCTCTTGCAACACAATGCTCCCCTTCTTGTCCTTTTAGCACTTTTTAGCACAAACATCCAGTCACTCATTCAACCTTATATGAATTTCACATTGACTGCAAATGTAAAAAATAAAATTACATGGAAATAGGGAAATGTTTCAGTTGTCTACAGCATTTCTACACTACCACAAGGCTTTTCCTTACAGTATATTTCACAAGGTGCTGATCTGTCTACTTTAAGTAGATCTTGGATATTCCTGTATTTTGATGGACTCAGTCCCTTAAACTGCAAAATTTTTCTGTTGAGAAACATTATTTTGGATTATGTCTTCCAATGATTCTTTGTTTTCAACAAAATACTGGTTTTAGATATTAATTTGAATTGGAGAAATATGCTTATGTTGTACTGCGAATTAGTGACTGTTAATGCCCCTAAAGAAAACCCTATTGCATCATACATGGGATTTCTGAATGCACACCACACACTGGCTGAAAAACAAATCATTGGAAAGCACCCACTTCTGACTTTACCAGTGAAATCTGGCCAGAAAGGATAAAGGAAAAAGAAAAGTCTGAGAGCTGAAATGAAAAGAAATTGAACCAGTCAGTATTGTTGGATGCATGAAAAAGCTGGATACCTGTTAGATTAAAATCAATAGTACATTCAGTCATGTGGTAAGTAGAATTCCATGTGGTTGAATGAGTTATTTATGTGGGAGCTTATTCTTTTACTGTATGCAAAATATCACAAACCAAACTTCCATGGAGTGATTAATGTGGCTGAAAAACATCTTGCAGCATCAACTGAGACTTCTGTTTCAGAATGTTGTCTCTGTCCACCTACGATGGCAATGAAATAGTGCTAGCAACCCTTACAGGCAAAATATTTTTTTTCATTCTTTTTTTTTAAATCTTGTCTATGATACTAGGGTTCTACAGTTATATGACACATGAGGAGTATTTGATACTCGTGACTTATGCTGCAGAATGCTTTCTGAGGCATCCAGGTGCCATTTTGAAATGGTGAAGAGAGGTTTGTCTTAAGTCCGGATTCTCTCATAACTCGTGCACAGAAGACAAAGCCTTCTTCTGTGAGAAGTTGATAGTGCCACTTTGTTAGTACTGTGGTTTGTACTTTTAACAGAAATTACCAGAACTACTTCTGAGCCCTTGTTCTGAATCAAGCAAAGCAAAGGCTGTATTTAAACTCAGCTGAGAAGTGATTGTTGTCCTCCTGTTCAGGTGACACAGAGTGGTTATCATTCCCATGGCTGGACCAAGTGCACTACACAGTGCAATTGGTGATAGATGGTGCTCCCAGCCCCCTTTATCATATATGATTTGATTGTTAGCACTAATTAAAGATCATGAGCATAATATGGAGAATGATCAGAATGATGTTTTGCAGCATAATTCCAACAGCATGTTGCATGTCTTTGGGTATTGGCACAGAAATGTCAGTTTTCTAAAAAGACACTGAACAGGAGGAGTTGATCATGTAATTTCCAAGAGGAATTGAAAGAGTTGGTTTACCATCATTCTCACTTCCTGTAGAGAGCAAATTCTCAGAGCTACAGTCTAATTCACTCGTAAGACATTACTTAGCTTTCTCTAAAGAAGATCCCAGGAATGAATTGAAATGGTGTGTTGTGTGGCTGCTCAGAGGACAGGGACAATGTATCTATCAGGGAGTCAAGTTATTCCACATTAATACACATACAAAGAACATTCTGCACCTCTACTCTTGGACCCCAGTGAAGAATTATCAGCTATTTGCACTCTTTTTTCCCTCTTTTTTTTTCAATATGAGACAGAGGCAAAACTCCATGATGGCTTTTAAACCGGAATTAGGTCACTACCCTGCAATGTAGAAGACAAAAATTCAAGCCCCAGATTTGCACTAGGCAGAACAGAAATTTGAATTAAAGTGCCATGTTGCCTATTAAGTGCTCAATGTCCAACCCACTCTGTTTGTTTTCCTGAGGTTGATTGTCTATTTAGACTAGAAATTTTAGTTCTGCTAGTAAGGCAGACTTTCTAATACATTTTTCATTAAAAGCAGTATAAAAATCAGTTCCACAGCAGTGTGAAAGAAAAATTGACTTTGGAAAATACAGCATTTTTTGCATATAAACTTTTCCAACTTATTCTTTTAGATATACTTGAGTTATTCCTGCAAAATTGAAATTAAAAAAAAAAAGTTAATTTGATTTGGATTCTAATTTTTAGTGAAATAATTGTCTCGCCTTTCCCCTTTACTGAGAGTATGATTAGCTAGGTCCACAGAAGCAGAAGCTTAAAAAAAAATTTGACTTCTGTAGCAGCCACATATTTTATAGTCCATAAATAACTCTTTGTCTGTCTAGTGCAACACTATACACAGACTCACTAGAAAAAAAGATAGTATAAATTAATGCCATCCAGAAATGGAGAAATACACGAGATCCTACCTCCTCTTCTATTATCAGAAAAGCACAACATATAACAGGCTAATGTGACATCAGTTTCAGAACTTCATGGTTGTTATTTACAGCATATTCTAAAATTTTCTGACAATTTTAGGATACTGCCTAAACAGAGGTTAGAAAAAAAACTGATGGAAAGAGGTATTCTGAGCCAACTGTGACCTATTTTAAACTTCCGTATATTTTCCATGTGTGCTAGTAAGAAAAAAAATATTTGTTATTCCTACTCAAAACCACACCCAATTCAGCCAAACCATTTCTAGTATAATTAGTTAAGCAATGGATTATAAACTCATTTAAGTCATAATTTCTAGAAAATTATAAACAGTTTATCTGTTTCCTTGTTGTTTACATCATTTAAGGGCAGATATTTGAAGTGAATGCAGTTACAGCCTCCATAAACTTCAATACATTTCATGAGGCAGGATAATGAAATCTATTTTTGGCAGTTACTCTGAAACATTTCAGATTTCTGCCTCTCATTTTCCAATTTTGAGCAATTTTGTATGTCCTTTTCTCTTCACAGCTTGTGATAGAATTTTCTAATCAAATATTTATAGTGACATAAGTCTATTATTGTTTAATGATTATTATATTTTTACTCTAATATTAAATAATTAGTATAGTGATTTCTTTGTGACTGCTATTTATCAAGTTTTTGTTTACAATACACTACACATTATGAAAAAAGTATTTCTTCTAAATTAAGTTCATTAGATTCTAGTTCTTACCTGTCTTTAGTTTTAATTTTTACTTTCTTTTATGTCTTTCCAATGGAAAATGCTCATCAGAATTTCAAAGTTGTCATGAGCACTTAACAGTCAAAAGACAAAATCAGATCAGTCACTTACTGTGGTGACTATCAAGTTGATTTCTTTTGTTTCCTGTTATAAGTTATGGGTATAATGTGCTAGTCAAAAATACATCTAGCAATTATGGTATTTGAGATGGAGCTTTTATATAAAAATTTCATATTCCTAAAATACCAAATTCTATTCTGATACTTTTCCTACACATGTTCTAGAGGAAGATATGCTTAACAACAGCAAAATGTTTCTCCAATTATTGCACTATACCCCAGGTGAAACTGAGTGATTGCAATGGTCCTTAATTTAAAGCCTGTTAATATATTTTATATCTAGCCTTTACTGTCTATCACATATACCTCAAAGACCAGGCAGATACTAATTGAAGGGCTTTCTGTCTTTGTTTGCTTTTATTTGGTCAAGGTTTTGTTGTTGATGTTGTGGTTATGGTTGTTGTTGTTTCCCTAACAATTTTCCTAGCACTTTTAAATTAGGTGACAAGATTCTTCATAGAAATATATACTTCTCAATAACACTCGGAGCACTTTCAATCCTTTCTATTTTCTTGTACTAGCAGATCTCATTAGCAGAGTTTTTAACAATGCTTGGACAAATGCAAGGATAATTTTTACTTGTTCAGCTCTGAGTCTCAAGTGGAGCTAGGCACTGCTAAGAACTTCTATCTCCTAGCTTTAATATTATATATTAATTAGTCACTGACCACCTTCTTCCCACCACTGAAAAAATTTTGCAGAAGTGTAACCTTCAATATCGCCAACACTGAGCCATCATACATTGTGGGAAATCACTGCTTGGACATGGAGACCCAAAGCAGTATTTCACATCCTTCTTAGAGCACAAGCACATACGATATTCTCCAAAATTTAAACACTTCCTCTTAAAACTTTCTCCTATCACTCAGCAATGTTATTATTAAATATTATCTTGTTAATAAAGTAATTGAACCTTAAGTAAGAACATTTTTGTAAACCAAATTGATATATCACAGATTCACAAAGTGGTTGATGTTGGAAGGCAGTTCTGTTGGTCAACTGGTCCAACCTTTCTGCACAAGCAGGACAGCACTGAGCCAGTTGCTAAGGCTCATATCCAGATAGAGTTTTTAGTATTTCCAAGGAGGCAGAATCCATAACTTCCCTGGGAACCCTGCACCTTGGCCAAGGTGCTTGGTCATCCTTACAGAAGAAAAATCTCTTTCATTATGTTCAGATTGAATCTCCTATGCTCCAGTTTGTGACCAGTGTTTCTTGCCTTGTTAATGAGCACCATGTGAAAAGCCTGGATCTGCCTTGCTTAGATTCTCCCCTGAGACTCTCCTGAGCCTTATCTGCTCAAGACTGAACAGTTTCAATGCCCTCAACCTTTACATGTCTCTTCTGTACTGGTGAGACTAGGGCTGAACAGAGTACTCCAAGTGTGGCCTCAACAGCACGGAGGAGAGGATTGGCAACTTTCCTTCTAACAGAGCCCAGAATCCCACCAGCCTTCTTAGCATCATGGGCACATGGCTGGCTTGTGTTCAACTTGACACCCTCTAGGATCCCCAAACCTTTATTTGACGTGCTGTTTTTCAGCTTGGTGGCCCCCAACATGCACTTCTGCCTGGAATTACTTCTTCCCAAGATACAGGACTTTGCACTTCTTGAATTCCATGGAGCCTGAGGACCTGTCAAGGACCCTCTGGACAGCAGCAGAAGCCCCTGTCAAATCTACAACTCTCCCCAGTTTTATATTATGCTCATCCCCATCTCTAATTCCTATTACCAGGCATTTCACTGGTTTGTTATTAGAGGAGCATGCCTGGTACTTTTATCACCACACACATCAATATAAATATATCAAATACACGAAGTTACTTTAATCTCTGTTTGTCTCTTTGAATTTGATGAGAGTGTATACACCTGGCAGACGATGCAGTTATGGGGTTAGAAAATATCTGCGTCTGTGTGGATGATATGTGGCTGCATACTCTGCTGCTCAGATGCTGTTAATTAAGTTTGGTTTTGTAACAGCTCCCTTTCCTGCAGGATTTACATTGCAGCTTGTGGCTCTCACAATGTCTTCTTCAAATCTGACATAAGCGTATATTTCAAGAACTCTGACTAAACTTTTGCATTTTACATCATGAAAAATAAACATCTCCACAACCCATTTACAGAGTAGAAGAAGGAGTGAGACAAAGAGGAAATGAAAGAGGAGTGTTCTTTTATTTTTAGCTATCTCTAGCCTTTGGAGGGGGAAAAAACACATATTCCAATTAATAGGTGCAACAAGACAAAAAATAAACTTTTACAATTATAGTAGTAATACTTCAAAGCATTTAGGATCATATTTACAGATCAAGCAGAATTATCCATTGCAAATACAAGAAATAGCTTCCAAAGTTGAAGTGAAAGAAAAATAACAAAAGAAGGTCTTCCTTATTTATGATGCTCTGCTACTGATGCGAACTTGATAACATGTCACAGTATAGGACTCTGAAATATTCAACATAAAAAGTAAATAATCTGGCATTGGGAAATCCCAAAGTATTTCAGTTAGGAATGATTAGGGAACTTTGGACCTCAGTCCTCTGCAGTTCTTTCTTGACATCACTATGTTGTGCAGATTTTTCTGCCAAAGGACAATCTTTAAACTTGTACCATTTACCACTTACTTGGGCTATCATGGACAAAAACATCCAAGTGACCTGTCATTCACTAGGAACTCTGACATCCACTGTGTCAGCTGGCTACAAACACAACTTAAGGCTTGGAACCAGGGAAAACCAGAGGGATCACAACCACAGGATAGCAGAATAGGCTTTTTAAGATGGAGACAATACTAAAATTAGTACTTTCTACACAGAAATGCATAATGAGATGTATAATCCTTAAATTATTTTGTTGTCAATGCTGGAAGTTATTTTTCATTATTATATTTTGTTACATTAAAACAATCTGAATAATTGAAATTGAAACAATCTCACAAATAATCGAAGCAAAAAATTTAGAAACTTTAGTATCAAGGATGCAAAATAAGTTACAGCTAATACAGATTTTTAACCTTCTCCATATCTGAGTTTAGAAAACTGAACAAGTATTTTTGAGAGACCAGAAACTCAAAGTTTTTACAAAGTATGTCCATATTCTCTTTCTCACTTGCATAAGGTCCTCACTAAGGCATTTTCAATTGCTAATGAAATTTTTGGTAACTTGATACCCTAGTCTTGTAATTGGTCCAGTAGCAAGACCTTCCAGGAAATGTCTTTTTCTCTTGGTAACACCTGGATTTTGTAAGGACAGCCTTCACAGAAAGACTTTCTGCTGAGACTTTATTGTCCGACATTCTCTTCCTGCTGCCCAAAATGTCAAACACTCATCCATATTCCAAATGCAATCACTTGGGGGTGGATCTCCAGGATCATATCTATCATGTTTATGTTGGTGTTTCTGTGTGATGAAAGCAATGGGATGTCATTATGCTTGATAGGTCAGCTTATTTTATGTGCAGCGGGGATGCAAAGGGATGAATCCAGACTTATATAATAAGATGAACATTTTAGGACCTTTTATAGCTAGTGGGTGTGAATAGACATTTCTTCTGTGTAGTTCATTTTGTCTGAGGAGTTATTTCTAAAGTTTGAAGATATCTACTCACTGATCGATATTTTCTGAGGTAAACTCTGTGTTGGGGAAGATACCTGTTGCCATGGACACTCTGGCAAATTCTGCCATGTAAGATATCTCCTGAAGGAAAAAAACGCAAAAAATAACATAAAATTGATGGAACTTAGTGTGTGATAGGTACCTCTCACCCTGCAGATGCCATGTTTTGTTGACATTTCAAGTGTCACTTCCACAATATCACTTTAAGGACAATCTTTGAGTAATGCACACTGATATGCTTCAGATTATGGAATATTTTCTCTCAGGTGTTACCAGGTATCCACAACATGTCATATAAAATCTCCACCTATACAATCTCAAGGAATATGAATGTGCACTCCTACAAATATGTGCATTATGTGTGTGCACATGTACATATATATATATATGTACATGTATGTATATATACACTTACATCCTAAAGCCTGTATAAGTCCAAAATATATGTGCTCATACTCAAAGCATAATTGCTTAATTTTAAAACTGAAGTAAGCATATAATTTTAAAAATGTCATAAACCATTTTATTTTTAATTTAAAATCAGCTAAATATTACCTCAGAGCTATCATTCAAGTTTACAGCAGAACTCTTTTTTAATGTGCCTTATCAGATTGTTTATGTTTGCTTTTATTGCACATATCTCTTTGATCTCTAACCAGCTATAATTATGATGTTTTCAACATGTTTTATGTTTTTATAACTGCTGTGATGCATCAGATTTGATAGTTATACTGTCAACTTCAGGCTTTTTTATGTTCTTTCACCTTTGATGTGGGTGGCCTTTGTTTATGGAATCTAATATTAACATTTAAGTGCATATTTCAAAGGAAATGGACCACAAGATGTCAAACATGCCTTCACGTTATAATTTATCCATATTAAGCATTTTTTGCTACAAAAGCGCACAGTAAGTACCTCATTGATATGGGGGTTTTTTTTGGGTTTTTTTGTGTTTTTGTTTTTTTTTACTAATGGCTGTTATTTACTGCTGTACTTAGATAGGCATGCAGTAATCATACAGGGGAGGCTTTGCACCTATAAACATGATCATAAATTCAGTTTTCCTTTTGGTGCTTTTGTTTTCCTTCTATCCTATTTGGGGTTTTTGTATTTGGTGTTTGCTTTCCTTACAGTACTCAAGAGGTAGACATCAAGAGGTAGAATTTAGAACTCATGATGTTCCTTAGATTGGTCTGGAAAGGATAACTGACTTTTGCTCTCTGTCTGTCCATTTGCCTTCTTTATTCCCTATCGCTCAATGTGGAAAATGTCAATAGTGAAAAAGAACAGTTAATGAAATCTTTTTAACTTGATTTCAATAAAAATTTGTGTAAAATATACTTTCCCCTAAAATACAGGCAATAACCTAGAGACTTATAGGTGTGGAGTGTCTAAACAATGCTTGAAAAAAAATTCATCACCATAAATAAGATACATATTAGTTAGTATGCATATTCAGTATGCATGCTATTTTCTAGCTAAAGAAAGCTGTTATTACAAATAGATAAGTCTGATTCCAACCCAAATTGTCAGGAAGAAATATATTTCAGTCACTACATATGAAAGGTCAAGGAGTCATTCACACCAAAATTAATGTATGGGGTCAATGACTGCCATAAGCATGCTTGAGTGTATTGAGGCATTCCATTACATTTAGAGTATCAGCATGGGTGTCGTGAGAAAGAACTTGACAACAGACATATAAAATAGTGACTGTAATTATATATAGAACTTCAACATGATTGTGAGTAGTGTTGAATGAAAACTTCAGTGAGATGTGTTAAGAGAACAAATCTCAGAAGAGAAGAGAATAGTGTAAATACAGGGTTGATTCAGCAGCCCCTCCTGAAAGACTTTACTGATTCCCAGATGAACAAGTTTCACTTTTCCTGGTAATTAAAAGAGGAATCTATGTAGCATCTTTTTAGTCATACTTTTGTCTCATAGAATCCTGTAGTATTGGAGGTAAAGTGCAGAGGCAACAAGGGATGTCCTGAATTCTTTACATATAAATTCATGACTTCCTGCAAACACACATACTAATTTGAACACTCTCTTCTACACATAAAAGGGAAGTGAGGAATTTTATATATTGTAAATAGGAATATATTCCTATTTTATAAGCATATGTATTTTATTTTTTAAAATATACTTATTTATATATTTTATAAACAAAACTTAGGAAGCCTCTTCTTTATTCGAGACAATACAAAACAATCATTACTAATGATAATATGTGAAAAATACTGAGAAAGTATAACAGACTAGCACAATCCTGTAGCTGGAGTACTCAGAAGTTAACATCTTAATTTTAATTCACTCTTTTGTATGCAATTATGGAAATCAAAAAAATGCAGATACAGAACATTGCTTTTAAAGTAATTTATTTTTTAAGACCATGTCTGCTGGTATTTTTATTCTCCCTCTTTATTTTTCCACACAAAACTGGTAGATCCTCCTTCAAAAATAATTTAGCAGAACTTGGATATTTTTTTGTAGCTGTTTTCTGCCCACATATAATAAGGATTTTCTAAGTACATTCTTCCATTTTGCTGTTTTATTCAGCAGCCACACCTTTTATTCAATATTTAAATGGTATTTTAGGATCCTCACATGGGTCAGCAAAAAGTGTAAAGTTTCAAACTCAGAGCACGCAGTGCAAGCAGACAAAGTATATTTTTTCAAATATGGAAACAGAGGCAAGGAGAGGTCTGTTTAATGACAAAAATCACTCCAGGAGTTATTCATATGCTTAACAGAAGTACTCCAGGAGTTATTAATATGCTTAACAGAAGTTTTGTATTTCTCTTCCCCATCACTTTCTTGTAAGCATCAGACTTTCTTAGAAGCTGCTCAATTCCAAAATGGCCTATAAAAACCAAAATTATGAACAGAGAAATCAGAAAATTATTAAGAAGAAATGCATTGGGTAATCAAATTTCAAACAGCTCTAGTCATTTTTTGCATCATTCTATCTATGTTGTCTCTTACATGATGTAAAACATTATATTATACAGAATTAACACTGGGAAATGTCTTAATAGCCAATCAGATTGTAGTTAGTGATCATCTCTAAATTTAACGAGGGTATCATTCTGTAGCTCTGAAAGTCTAGTTTAGTTCATTTTACTGCTTTTATCATAGCAATTACATCAACCTAAACAACAATTAGGTGACTCAACACACAGTAGGCAAATTAGTAACTTTCGTTAAAGTAGGTTTATGGCTCTCTTGAGTAAGACTTTTGAGTAGCAAACTGTACAAAGACCAAATTCCAAGACTTCATTCTAGTAAAATTTTATTTTACACTCTCTCTGGTATTTCTCTCTATACAACAAATATAAATCAAAATAATTCTGTGATATGGGTTTACAATTCAGTTTCTGACATGGTTATTACTTTGAGGCCTGATTCCTTTCAACTGTTCCTTTTTATTAAGATTTCAATGTAGACTGACAGTTTACCCTGAGGATTTTTTTTTTCTTTCTTTTCAGGAATTGCTACCAGAGGCTATGTTTTTGTTTTGCTTTGTTTTGTTTTCCAGTTTACAAACAGTAAACTGACTATATCTGGATCTGTATGCATTATACTACAGAACATAATGCAATCCCTCATGTACCAAAGCAAAGTGTTTGCATATGTTCTTTCAGAACCATTCATTCAGCACCACTGTGTTGTTTCATCCTAGGGTGAATTTCAGTGATATATCTCCTCTCTGGGATTTTAGAATCCCAGTTTTGCCTCTTTCTGGCCGGTCACTTTCAGCTGAATATCCCAGTTGGTTGCTGCCTTAATTGCACTGTTAACAGAGCTAATATGCCCACTGAAATTATTTGGATTAAAAAGGAAAAAAAAAATATCAGAAAGATTTTATTTTAAAACTCTGATCATTTGGGTATTTTGTAGCAAAAGTCTATGAATTTCAACATAACAAGGGGCACTGGGATCCTCTGGGGAGGAGGGAAGAAGGCCTGAAGTAGAAGGGTAGGCAGAAGTTTGTTACATATTTTTTCAGCTAAGAAACAATTAAATACCTGCTTGTGGCAAGGGAGGAAGGATGTAGACCATTTTAGTATGTATTGAACAAGGACATTACCTTTACATCCTTATTTTTAGTGAAATTGATAATGCAATTTCAATTTTTTATGCTTAGAAACACAACTCAATGCAAGAGTAGCACAAGACCTGCCAAGAGAGTCACACCACATGCATAGACAAGTCATTTGTCTGTTTCAGAATTAGTATGCTCCTTAAATATAATTTGATGAAGTGCACATTTTGATCAAGTAAAATTCTTTTACATTTTAGCTTTCAAGAAGGTCATCAAGAGTATCAAGAAGAGGAATTAGTCATCACTAGGGTGTTTGTTTTTTTCTCTCTGTGGTCAATTCACAGGAAATAGGAGGTCTGGAGCTTTAAAAGTACTACAGCATCCCCCTACCACTTGTAGGCATCTGAATTCATAGATGACATTTTTCAAAACTGATGAGTGCATCCCAGAAGTGGACTCATTAATCTTTCTTTCCAACAGATCAATTTAATAACTTATTCTGCTGAATTACATACTATAGCTATTACATAGAGAGCAAGCGTTTCAAGGGTCCTACTTGGAATCATGATACAAATTTTGAAATTTCCAAATGAGATGAAGCGTGGCCTTCACTGGCCAGATTCACCATGGCTAGGTTCTTGCAGCCCTGTCCATGTTGAGTCTGTCTGTTTGTCTACTAAAAAAAGACCTTCAGTTAGGCTGGAGCACTGGATCCCTGATCATCAACCCTGTTCTAATGTTTTCTTACTTAGTTCTTTAGGATTACTCCTTTGTGCCCTCTTCGAACCACATATACTTTAGAAGAGAGTAGTATAAGGAAGTATAAACATGAGTTAATCTCATTAGGATGCTCATTTTTTATAATTTGATTTTTCCTTTGCTTTAGTTGTTTGATTTGCTTCATTCTGTTTTAAATGAAACAGCATAGACAGAGCTTGTTAGGCTTTGTTTTCTGCCAATTCTTGCTTTAGGAGGAAGATCGCTGTTCAGTGACCAAGGCATGACTTGCTGCAGTGAACAATTTACTTTATATGCCTAAGAGCAGGAAAGGATTCCCAGCTGAGGCTTCTGAGAAAGCTGTATAGTCTTGGATTTGAATAAGGAACACTAGTTTAAATCCCTTCAGTCTTTCTGGGGCTTTTATGTCCTGTTCTGGTCCTGGGTAGCTTAGCTGTCTTGGCTCCACTGATAGTCTTCTAAAAACACATTTCTAAACACTTCATGAAAAGTCTGTGTGCTCATATTGAAAAAGAAGATTCTCTGGTAACAGACTACTTAGGGAAAGTGTAAAAAACAGCCAACAAAAAAAGTGTCTTCTGCAGACTCTGAAAGTAAATATTTCCCTTGCATGACATCAGGTTTTCAGACAATCTTAATATATTCTCTTCCATTTGTTGTTTTTGATTTCTTTAATAAAAATTAGTCCTCAGAATTACAATGAGCCAGGCAAAAACCAGTCTTTTCACTATGTCTCAACCAAGAGCTTATTTCTCAAACGAAACAAAAGACACAAATCTCACACATTTTAAGGACCAAATTAAAACTGCATGATGGAAGGGTAGCCTTCTTAAGATCTCTAGAAGTGAGAATTTGTGAATCTTCTGTTCTGTAATGCTTTCTAGTTGTTCTCTTCAGAGATCATGTAAAATATCTAACAGCTCATAGGCATGGTATTTGAAGACAGTACTAGTGTTCCTCCTATTCCACAATTACATTTCCAGATCTTTAAAAGAAATTAAACAAAATATAGTGAAGCATGAATGTTCTTCCACTTTGATGCTTTTAATTCACAATTTTATGTCTGGTCTTGGAACTAATGAAAAAGGAAAAAAAATAAGCTTATGGACACCTGGATTTATTTCAAAGAAGTAGAGAATTAAAAATACATGAAGAAATAGGTGAAAAAATGTACAGCCTTCTGGACATCATCTGGGATAACTAGTTCTAGGTAGCCCTCCTTGAGCAAATGTGTTGGACAGATGATGTCCAGAGGTACCTTACAACATTAATTGTTCTATGATTCTGTGCCATCAATTAAAAAGTAAATTAGTGTGAGACAAATAGCACAGTCCAAGGACATGCAGTCAAATTAACTCTCATACACCGTCAAAATATCTTGAAACTTAAATGAATTAAGAGCTGGTTTAAACTGATTTAGAGGTGTCATGCCCACCTCATCCCTACCTAATGTTAATATAAAATCTATAGAAAATGGCTTATGTAGAGATGGTTGTCAAATCTGGATTTTAAAGCAAAGCTATCTATTTGGGTAAAATTATATTGTGAAAACTCTCTTAGCTCAAGGATGAAATTTCTATTCAAACCAATGAGAAATATATCCCTCAACCACTTTGTCAGCTCAGAACATCTATTAATCTGGTGGTCATTTACATACACCTGAGATAAAAGAAACTCAGATTTAAGTCCCAGCTCTAATTAATGACTAACTCAATCAAATAGAACATTTGAAAAAGCCAAAATTAAGAGAGATCACACGAAGAGTCTTACATCAGTATAATTTCACAGACTCCAAGAAAAGTAATTCTTCATTTTACTGATACTTGATGAAAAGTAGCTTGTTAGTCATCTTAAAAAGTGGGTTAGAATGCACTATTTGCATGACGTAGGCAGAGAATAGCCCAACCATAGATTGTAGTAATAAATAACTATATAAATAGTTGCACTGTTCCAGTTGAAAACGTAACTTTGTAAAAAATGTGCTTAAAAATTGCATTTTCAAAAATAAAGGCCAATGTGCTTATAATGTTTCAACTTTTGCATTTCTATCTCTGGGAGTGAATATTGTGTCATGTAGGCCCTGTGCCTGTGGCTAACCATGCATATAATTTGTTTTTCATTATTAATATTTTCACTAATGATCAGTTTTTTGGTGAGTTTAGGGACTGTTTTTCTATGTGCTTTTCACTCACTCTGCACATGAGTTTTTTCAGAAATCATTTATTTCATTTTAGTACAGAAAAAGAATAAAATATTCATAAGGCTGGAAAACTTTTTTGATGACTTCTGACTATGTGGCAACAGTCTCCTTTACAAGTTACCTGTAATAATTACTACTCCTTTTACTGAAATGTTCTTTAAAAGCAATTTTCTATTCAACACCTTGGGTAATTACAGTGGGAAATGATTGATAACATCAGTTGATATTAAATATTGTACTGCTAATCACCACGCAATCTTGCATGCAGTTATTCATTAGTTACTTCTTTAATTTGAATGGCTGACAATTTACATGGAATGCTTCAGTTATATGAATTATCATATTTTTATTCCCAAGAGAAGCCTGCACTTCATTAGAACAGAATCATTCACATTGCTTTTCTTTCATTTTCAATAGTGAGAAGTACTTTGATTTGCAAGTTCTGTAGCTGTAGTCTGGTAAGATATTAAGCTCTTCACTGTCAAATAACACCGTGCAATGCTTGCACAGTACAAAGGCACTTCTAGAATAAACAAAGTCACATTGTTATACACTGCTCTGACACTAATAAACAGCTGATTGTGGTCTCCAAGAGAACTTTGTGCTTCTGTGTCACATTCTAGGAAACGATGCCATGCCCCCAGATGTGTTCATACTATTAGCTGACTGCTAGAGTGGCTGTAGATGTCATTTACTTTGTAAACTACTTCACTTTATCACCCAGGGCAGATTATAATGTTTTAACACTTAGACTTATATATGAGTCAGACATTTAAATCTGATGAGTCTTCCAAAAAGAGCATAAATACTAAATCTAGCAAATCAGTTTTATTAATGGGAGTTAAAATTATTTTGGAAGTAACTCTCAGTAATTTGGTGGAGACAGTATATTCCTTGTGAAATATGGAACCATCTGTTGTATGGAATCTCATTATGTGATAATGCAGTGAGACACACTGTATAAAATCTGAGCTTAAAAATCTTGTTTCTGTTCCAGGGTCAATGTGAACATATTTGCTCATGAACACAAGTAACCAGAAAACAGAGGAAATACTCACAGACACGCGTTATACACTTTCTTACACAAAAATTGTTCCCTGGGAACATTAGTTTTATGGTCCCCTGAAATTCACCCCACGTCTCAGCCCCTGCTCACTCGCTGTTTCACAGCCCAGAAGTGCTTGCCTCCTGTTCTCCCTGTAACACCAGAGCTAGAGACCTTTCACTGCCCCCCTTGTTAACCTCCCCCACTTCCCCACGGTGCCAGCTGCTCTTTTCCCTCTACACTCTCACTAATTAACAAAATGAAGTCAGAATATTTGTTCCCAACTGGATTTAGGTTGAAGTTTTCTCCCCCTATTTTCTATTGCCTTTGTTTCAGAAGGCTTCTGTGGGCCTGGTTTTTTTTCTAACCTGTTCCTACAAACTTTATGTGTTAGAGAAGCTCATAGAGAGTTTCTGAGAGTAATGACATGGTTATTTTGGAGAAATATACTCTATTCAGCTATGACAATAACAGGTCAATTTAAGATTCTTCACACTCAAGTGGGAGCCCATTTGTTAGTATTTTCATGTTGCAGCTTGTATATATGTGGTTTACACAATCAGAACTTTAGAGTGATGAGGCAACTATTTCAAAAAATAGGAGGTGTTGATTCAATGCATTCTGAGAAATTCCAAGATTTTTTACATATTTTTTATGACCATACCTACATCTGAGATGTAAAGGTGATATTAGCATGATAAATTTATATTCTTTTGTTATTCTGAAACATTTTCAACCTATACACAATGAAACTATTATTGAGATTAAACTCTCGAGTTAATATTAAATACATCTCTCATTAAAAATACTTCATTTATTTTATTCTCTTCATTCAGATTTGGCAGCTGAGTTTTCCTCTGTCACACAATGTGGCAGGAATCCCCTAACTTTTAACAAGTTCAGTGCTGTAAAATCACATGATCCATCAGAATAAAAATGGAAATTTCATTGTAGTGAGAGGCAGAGATTTCTATTTTTATGGTAGAACATAAAACTTCTCACTAGTTCTGTTACTTCATGGTACTTCATTTAAAAATTTATATTCTTATGTGCACAGATAGAACTTTATGGACTTTTTAATTAATTTTTACAGTTTCTCATTAGTGTCTTCTACTCCTATATATTTGGAATCACTAGCATTGAGACTAAAGAGACGCTACTAGAATAGCAGCAGAAAGATCTGGCACTAAGTCTGCTTCTCCACACATATTAGCATTAAGTAGCAATAGCTCCCCCAGGATATCAGCAGAACCACAGCGATGTGCCCAGAGGCACATTCCCTGACTCCATCCTACATCCCTTGCTTATCAGTCTCTGATGATCTCCTACAAGAAAACGTTAGTGCAGTCATATGAATTTTTCTTCTAAAAGTTGCTTGGGTTTGGGGTTTTTTGCTTCCTTGATTCACGCATTTCTCTAAATGCAATCTTTGGGTTTTTTGAGCCTACACTGTCTTAGATCTCACTCTCCTCTGGTATCTCTTTCAGCCTCCGTTAAAAGATTCTTCTTTTCTCAGTCCTCATTTCCTTTGTAGCTGTGCACAGGACAGCTTTTTCCAGATAGAAGCTACCTCTTCAGGACTTCAAAAAATGAAAATCTATAGAAAATTTGTTATGCAAACACACCAGCTAAATTGCCCCATTTTATGTTTTACTGTGAGCTTCCTGAACAAAATTGCACTTCTCTCAAATAGTTGAACTTCTGACCCTCAAGAGTTTGCATAAATAGTGAAAGTTCAATCCATGAACTTTCCCTGAAAAAGGAAAATGTAGACACTACTTTGAGTGTCTTCAAATCTGAAATGTAATTTTCCAGAAATGGCATTTCATTTTGAATTTAAACTTATTTTTATCTTAGAAGCTCTGTGCAAAGAACTCTGCCTGGGAGAAAAAACAGAAAGAAAAGCAACAGAAGTAAAATAAATTTAAAAACCCAGTCTGAGTGATTACAATTGATTTATCTAAGAAAAACAATGCTTAACATTTGGGCACAATGAGAAGTTAAATTTGAAATATTTCACAGACCATTTGAGATTAAGAAAGATTTTATGCTACTAAAACATTTAATATTTTAAGTCACTCTTCAATATAAGTATTTTTATTTTGTTCAAAAATATTTCCCTATTTTTTAATCTGCTTTTGATAGCACTAGGAAGATGAATAAATGAGGTGTTCAAGTTCCTGTGGTTCTCAAAAAATATATTTATCCAAAATCATATAGATTTTTTTCTGGTCATTTATCATTTATGGTTATTTAGGTTGAAAAATGTACTTAAAGAGAAGTGAAAAATCACATAAACTTAAAAAAAACCACATTCAAATATTATTCTATGATTTTGGGGGTTACTTCTTGGTGGTTTTGGTTTTTTTTCCTTGTAGGTGTTTGCTTGCTTCTGTTTGCAAAGTTCTTCACAACTCAGCCACAAGATCCACCAAGATATAATGAAAATAAAAGTTTCTTTTTGTTAGTAACAGGAAATTCAGTATAGGAATTCCAGGACAATCTGACTTCTACTTTAAATAAAAATTTTCCTCTCTGCCTGCTTAGATGATTAAGTGCTATCAACAGGGACAGCCAAATTCTGTTATATTATAACTAAGCCATATTTCCAAAATTCCTATTCTTCCTCTAATCAGGTAGCTGCAACAGTACCTTCCACGGAGCTATTGTTTCTTTCATTCTATTGTTCTATTTGGAATATATCATAAATCTGACAAATACAACCTTGTGTTCACGTCTAGGCTATAGGATTATTAAGTGTCTTAAAATTTACCTGTAGAATCCTCTCATAATTTTCTGGTAAACAAGTCCAACTGTAGAATGTGACTGGGAAGATTCCCTGAGAAATCATGGACCAAAACCACTACTTCAATAGGAATGAACAACTGAGTGTGGTTTGAAGGGTTTATATGGTTTATGCCTTCTCTGGCCTATTCTATTCTGATAACTGAGGAGTTATATGATTTTAATATGTTAACCTTATTCAAAAAACTTCAAAAGCTTTGGTTGCTGCTTGACCTGTACACTGCACTTTCTGTCCTTGTATTAGTCTATTGATCTTGATGGTGCTTGGGCTATTTTTCAGTTTTGTGTTTGCTTAGCACTTAAGATTATTAAAAGCTTCTTTAAAACATGCTCATACACCAAAATATAAAAAAAAGAAGACCTTTTTTTACTAGTAGCACTATTAGTAGAGTCTGAAGAGAAAAAAATTAGAGGATTATCATGGTGAAATATTTTTTTCATCATCTATTTTCTTTTCCCCAGGACAGAAATAAAATCTTTTTTTTCTTTTTTTTTTTCTTAAGTAATAGGGAGCACTCAGTGAAAAAATGGCATCATCCAATTTATGTAGAATCATTAGTAATTTTTATATCTTTTACTAGACAAAGTGAATGGCATACTGTCCCTGACATGTTTAAACTTTTAGATTACAGTCTTTGAGATAAAATAATTTTTTTTTTTAAAGACCTACATTTCAAACAGCTCACTGAATGTACATTTACTTCCTAAACTTTCAATAAATTCCGGATATTTCTGCGACTATGGAGAGAAACAATAATAGGAAGATAAAAAAGCAGAAAATTAGAGAACATCAGAAATCAGCAACAAATTCTTATCATCTGGAATTGCATTACCTCAGAAGTATTACAGCAAACCTTAGACTTGACCACATATAACTTGCCAACGCAGCAAGCTTGGTATATGCTCTGATTCTCTACTTCTGGGATCTTATAAATGTATTTTCTCCTCTCCATCTTGACAGCTTTTTGAAATTGTATGTCTCCTTATTTTTTATTCTAAATTGTTCTTTACATTTTCAGGCAGTTCTTTGGTATTGCTAAGTAGCACAAAAGAGATTCAAACCCCTCTACATATTTGCATCTTTTCTTCTTGTCTCAATAATGTATGAGCGACTAGAGTTTCAGGAAATTGAGGTGCTAATAATCCTGCTTTGAACCAGAGCTAAGACCAAGACCAGGTGTGTACCTGTCTCCAGAGACTGCTGGCAATTCACTTCTTACCTGCCTTGGCAGCTGTCTCTCTAGTACTGAATTTCTTCTGAAGAAGATTGCTAATCTTTTCACAATGGCTGGTATGAAAAAAAAGAGGAAATATATTAGGCTTGACTAGCTCAGAATGATGAATCTCATGTTCTCTTGTGATCCATTCATGATCTGAATTGAGTCTGAATTAAAGGGTAGTTTATTAACCTACAGCATCAGCAAGATCCTGCTGCTTGCTGCTCTGAAGTTTTACAACTAAACATCAGCTATTCATTTGAATTCAGTCTTACAGCTCTAAAGCTTTTTTTTATTTGGGCTCCGGACTTAACATTGTTTGAGAATTTCTAAATGCTGAATAATTGATATCTATTGGCACATGAATAAAAACATGTTCTTGGTTTTATCCCAAGATATTCTTCTATTTGGGTTAAACACAATCTTAGCTATGCAAGCAATCCTATTAAAAAAAAAGAAATCTTCTTTCTTTTTCTTATCTATTCTATCTTATTTTAGTAAGCAGAAACTCTCTCCTCACAGAAAATCTCACAGCACCCATAAGCATAAATAGCAAAAAACAAATTCTAATCTTTCTGTGATAGCTCTGTAGACCATGATTTTCTTCTTTTACTTTTATTTCTTTCCATCAAAAAACGAATTAACTTCACACACTTAAGATTATCTCCAGTGGCAGATTTATTTCTTGTGAAAGAGTTTGTCTTCTAGGAACAGGATCCATGGGGCCTGATTCTCTATTGACAGGGCTGTCGTTTTCATAGTTTTAGAATAGGTGAAAAAAAGAGGAAGAATGCTCCAAGAGTATTACTTTATACCAATTACCCAACTAGCAATTCCCCAAGTGTAATACACTTTGCTGGTAAATACTAAAGGTGGCCAGTAGAAACACTTTCAATGAAAAGTAGGATGCAATTAAGCAAAAATCTGCCATCGATAGCAGAAACATCAAATATCAAAAGTACTATCAATTATCTTATTCTTGACAGATTGTCTTAATTAATGAAAATAAAATTTCTTTTTGTTGAGCTTCACTGACTATCCCACTAATTTCAAAATCACAGACTTGGAAAAACACTCTAATTAATACTAGGTTACACAAACTTTCTCTACACTTTCTACTAAACGATCGTGGCCATGCAGCTATTTAGAGGGAGTCCAACTTCTATGAATTAAAGCTAAACAAATCATCTTTCACTTCTGTCCATTCTTGATACTATGCAAATTTTGAACTTTTGAGTACTATACATAAGGGAAAACTGGAAAGTTCTGCAAACTTGCCAATGCAGATATTTGTAGCAGAAGACCTACAACAAATCAGAAAAACAAAATCCACAAAGGATTAAGGTTCTTCTATCAGTGTAAAAATTGTACTTATCTAATCTGATTCCTTTCAGCATTCTTATTTAATAGTTTTTATCATTATCTTATATTCACATTTGATTTTTTAAACTAATCATTTTGACCTTCATAGGTTAAATGAGCTCTTAGTGAGGACTTATAATTGATATGCTAATAAGAACTATTTCACAATTTCTAACAGTAAAAAGTAAGGGTAATTGGAAACTAATGGAAAAAAAAATCTTGATTTTTTGAAATAACCATGTCTCTACCAGTGTAAAAATTATAAACCCTAAAATAAAAGCACGTTTGACATAGAGAAGCTATTGGCAAAAGTCTGAAATGACTTGTTAAAATAATTGTCATTTTAGAAAAATTACAATAATAGAATTTGAAAACTAATACAAAAACAGCAGGATGGAACTATCCAATTTTAATCTCAACTGACTGCATGGGTCAGAATAAAAACAATTTCAGTCAAATGCTCCTGTGGTTTGAGATCCGTCCTTGAGGAAGAATTCATTCTTTGTAATAAGATCTGTGCACATCAGTGACACCACATCTGGTGACTTTGTTCTGTACAGCTGGAAGAAGGAAACAGCATTTTCCTTCTCAGATAAATCTGAGCTGGAATTATGCTGGCAAATTGAAGAAATCCCTTGTCCACTCTAATTTCCATTGCAATGAATAGAACCTACTTGTTATGCTGTGGTGCATCCTCTCAACTTGAGCAACGATTGTGTGGTTTGATGCCACCTATACAAGGACTTGGCAAAATGCTTCCTATACACTCGCAGAGAGCCCACAATAAAGTCTTCATGTTATAGAGATCTATGATGTAAGCATAAAGTAACAACTAGATCTTGATAAAATTCCAATTTGTATCTGAGTAGTAAGTTTCATGTGAAAGTTTCTATTTGACAAATATTTGCAGATAGAGTGGCATGTATCACTAAGTGAGAGGTCCTGTTGAGACAGAAGATCTCTCTGATATCTTCAAAGGGTTAATGGGGTGAAAGTTGTTTATTCCTGTTGGGTCTAGGCTGTTAAGGGAAAAGGAGCATATGCTAGCCAAAGAACTTCCTCTGAACCATGTAAGATTACCCATCAAAAACACAATTATATTTGTTTTCTTGTGCTCATATTGCAAATTCTCCAGCTGGACTATGTAAACAAAACCACACAGCTTTTCAAGAATTGCACTACTCGGCCAAACCTCAAAGGTGAGCCCAGATGTGGTTTCAACAAAGCATAACTGATTGATGGTATCTTTAAAACTAATGTCACATCAGACCCCTTAAGCTGGCAGAGGATGGGAACTTGTAGGCAGAGGTGAGCATGCCAGAAGTTTTTCTTCAGTGTACAAGAAGGATAAAATCTAATGTAGTAAGCAATCCATTGGATGGAGGATGAAAACAATGAAACTTACCTAACAGAAACTGCCCTCGTAACAGAACAATTGAGGTGACACAGCAGCCTAACAAATGTAATACAGAAAAATTGTGTGGTACTGGAATTCAAGGAATTCACAAAAGTCTGTGGTAAGTTATCTTGTGTTCATCAGTGGGGAGAGAGAAGATTACCATCCACCATTGCCTCATGAAGATCAGTCTGTCCCCTACTCCTGAGGCCGGGTGATCCCGACTGATTCATGTTCACTCTCTTCTCCAGCCTACTCTCTGCAGACAAAAATGGCAGCCTGAACACTAGTTATTATATGTCTCTGTGGTTATTCTGACTCCAGCCATGCCCCTGAAGAACTAAAATATGGATCTTTGTGGTGTATTTTTTCCAGTTCACGTTGCTAAATATAATGATAGGGCTGTGTTGCATCATAAAGGACCTTTATTTTATAAAGCTGAAGTAATGTGTTAGGTTTCCAGGGAATTGTTTAAATCCTATTAGGAAAAGAGAAACAAATTAAATGCAGGATTATTCATATTCCTTTTAGGAGAGAGTCCCCAAAGTGAGCAATGTTTGGAAGCATGCTCAGGATTTTTCTTTGAGCGAGTTTGTTGGAGCAGTCTGAGGAAATGAGGTGATAGTTAAGCACTGTGGGTGACAGGGAATCAAGTGTTTATTGACTGACTCCCTGACTCCTTTCCTAGTTTAGGAAGCAGCCTAGACATACCCTGACATTTGTAAGACTCTGAAAATACATTATTTAGTTTCCATATAATNCTTGAGGGAAACTTTGCATATCCAGAAGGTCATCAAGGCAATGGGAAATACCATTTTTGCTGTGGACATCTGGCAGCCCAGAGTCACTTGTTTTTCTCAGAATTTTCAGCTTTGGTCCGGGGGAAAAGGAGCCTAGTTTTCTGTTAATTTCTCTGCTCTTCTGTTTGCTTTGAACAATTGTGCTCCCATCCTTCACCTGCTATGGATAAGAGAAACCTCATTATTACAACCTTATGGTTTCCATTCCTTCTGCAAGCATTTTGCATGATGCTCTATGCCACTTATTTCACTCTGGCCAAACATCTACCCTTCATTGTAAACACAAGGGAGGGGTGCTTAAGGAGGGATGAGGAGCAGGAAGGGAAATTTAGCTACTGATTTTTTAAAAAATAGCTTCATTATCTATCAAAGCTACCAGAATGTAGGCTTTTACCTTTGCTAGTATTTGAAAACAATGGATCTCATCTATGCACAAATTACATCAAATTTTTGTAGATAATATAATATATAGATGCTGAATAAAGTTTGGTTGAAGGTCATAATTCTGAGGTGATTTTTTTCATCAATTTTAATAAGTTCCATAATTAAAACTTCATTAGGAATATATCATCTAGAAGCAATGATTTTAATTTTAATTTTAATTCTCTTTAAAACTGAAAAAATTAAAATGTTCACAATATAGAAGGGAGGAGAATAGACATTTATTCAGGAAACTTCTTCAGCTGAATGAGCAAGTTGATCTAATTATAAATTTCTTTATGCTGATTACAAACAGCTATATTTTCCCTTTTTTTTCTTGATGAATTTCTTCTCTCTAAATACGTGAAGTACAATTTTTGTCTTAGTTCAGCATATAAGTATTATATTTTTTCAAAAGTTTATGTTAACTTCACAAAATACATAATCTATCTGCATTGCAAAGGCTCAGAAGTTCCAAGAGTTATTAGTGGGATGTGGGTTTTTTGCCCCTCTGGGTCTTATCATGTGGAAAAATTAAACATTTCCCTAAAAAAATTATCTTAAGTTCCCTCATCATTTCAGATATTTCTTGGGCTTTCTTTACTTCTTTTTCACTCTCTGTGAACAGTGACACAGCACTAAATGTATGTCTTAAAAAGTTGGGGAGGCTAGAAAAAATTAATTATGGTCAAAGATTATTATGAGAAGGTGTACCAGCAAACACAGTAGAGTCCTAGACAAGAAAGTACATGTCATTCATATCTATTTTGATACACAAATAAAACTGTGTCTCTTATTCTGCGGGCTCCTACAGAAATCTTAAAAAGTGTGCATTTAGAGAAGATTTAGAGATAAAGATATCATAAATCATGCCAGTTCCTGTTTGTACTTGTCTGTACTGTGTTGTGACCAGCCCACAGCTTTTCTAAAGACAAATTGTCAAGATCTGATGAGAACTAAATTACTTTGTGAAAATTAAGCTTTTTTTCCTGAGCATTTTTGTCAGTGTCTACAAATAGTGTGTAAGAGGGAGATTGAAATTCACATTTTACTAGCAATCTTTTGCCAAGTGAAACTAGCCTGCATGATCAGAAATAACATAATTTAAGACAAAAGATAATAAGACAAAAGATTCAGGACATCATAGTTACAAAAAGCAGAACTGCAGTCGTGCAAGCCTCATGCTCTGTTTGGGCATTCACACCCTTCAGTATAGCAGGGAACTGGTATCTGCATAATGATTGTGCAATTATGCTAAATATCTGCCTGGCTATACCAGGTAAAAACACAGTTTTATAAACAAGCTTACACAGAAGAGTGAAGACAGATTCAAACTCTTCAGATTTCTCTAAACTAACTAGAACCATGCCAGCCCTGTTTTAGGAAACTTTCTTATTAAACAGTGTGCTCAAGGAAACTGCACCACAGCAGAACCTGTTACATTCAGCACAGCTCCATCCTACAGGACTGGCCTAATTCACACAGCTACTTTACTGCATTTTCAAATTCTTTGGAGAAGGTGAGGATTTTTTATTCACGATTGTGCAAAAAACACATAAAAGATAAACAGAATAATTATTGGAAAAAGGCAAAGAATAAAAACTACTCTCCCAGGGGATTATGTTTGCTTAGCAAAAGCAAAATGGTTCAACTACTATCATGTTTCTCTCTTTATATTTCAAGCCATATGCATATGCAGGTTGATTCCCAATCAGAGACCGACAGGATTTGAACGAACTGTCAGTACCTTGCACATAATGAATAGATACCTCTGTTTATCTTATTAATACAACAAATGGTCCATTTCAACAAATGTGCCACCACCAGCTGCTTAATCAAACATGCAGTTGCAAGTTCATCTGAAATAAAGCAATCTCTGTTGATGAGAGCACTCTCCTAAGAATTGTATTTGTCTGCATCCTAAAAAAATGAGATGGTGACTTGAGCAACAGAGGACATATATTTAGGAAAATAAATGAGCTGTACCCTAATATTCAACTTTTTCTTTTGAAGAAAGCAAAGGAGAAAAGAATAAAGCTAGGAATCAGATGAATAAAATCAATATGAAATGAAATACCAGCCCAAAATAATAAATTAGAAATATTTCCTTCATATATTCATATATCTCAGTGGGTTTCCTTTCAAAATTAAAGTCCAAATCAAAAACTACTGAAACAGAGAAGAAAAATTAATACCTTGCGAACAGTAAAAACTGTGATCTGACATATCATCTCAGAAGGCAACAATAACTATATATTCATGTGATAAGAACAATATCCTTATATTTATGAACTGAGAAAAAATGATTGAAAACAATGTCTTACCATGTTTTCAATAGGCAACCATCATCTTGCATAAAAGTAGTATAATTTGTGACAGCTGCAATACAGGCTACATTCTTTATTTCTTTGGAAAAAAAAATCAACAGAACAAAGCACAGCTATGATTTGCTGCCTACCTGTTCTTAATTATAATACCAAGCTCCATAATAAATCACAGGGGAAAAGAATGAATATCCTAAGACAGACTTTAGCAGTTCCTGTTTCTTTCACACTTTCATGCTGTGGAATGTTGAGAGGATCACAGAATGGTTATGGTTTTCTTGGACTTCTGGAACTTGTATAGTCCAACTTCTCTGCTGAAGCAGGGTCATCTTGAGCAGTTTCTCAGAGCTTTGCCCAGTCAGGTTTTCAACATTTCCAAGGAGGAACGCTTAAACCAGACGGCTGGGCAACTTGTCCCAGAGTTTAATCACCTGCACTCAACACAATGTCCACTATGTACTAATCCACAGCATGTAAATTTGAATAATCTAACACAAAGGCATGGAAGGTCACTTACACTAGTTCAAGTTCCTGGGTGATATTTATCCCTTTGAAACACAACTGTCAATTTATAATCACAAAAACTTCTGATTGAGATAAAAAATAACTGTGAAGTCTAAAGATCTTTCTAATAATCACATTCCTGTTTTCTTAAAGGTGTAATACATGTCTGTCTGTTTACTTCCCTACTACTCCCCAAGTTTTCTTGTTTCCCTGCATCCTCTTCTGTCCGCATTCTTCATTGTACTTTATCACTCTTCTCCCTCTTTGTTGTGCAGCTCCCTGTCTTTCAATTGTCATTATCATGATGGGCATTTTGAAAGCATTTTACAGAAAGGATTTGCTTCACAATATTTCCTAAGCTGTGTGGATACATATGTCAGAATAATGTCTATTGCTGTCATTTCTCTGCCACTGCTGTGTCCTATACCTTAAGATTTAATTCCTCCAAACTGAGTTTTCCCATTTATTGTATTCATGGTCTATTATCACATCTCCTTCATATTTTTTCCTAACTTTTTTTTCTGCTTTGTGCATATCTGAATGAAAAATTAATGTAAAATTTCCTTGCTCATATTGTAGTTCTTCAATTGATTGTATTCTCTTCTCACCACTTTCATTGCACATCAAACGTAAAAGCACAGCAAGGAATTCTATTTCTTACAGATACATCAAATACTTCAAACTAAGTCTTCCATTTAATATACAATGCAGAGGGTTTGAACTCTTCAGCTCCCCCAGGAGAACTATGCAGAAACTCTGCATAATGGTTCATAAGTGTGGTAGTACAAGTAATGTAGCAGTTCTCTGCTCCTTAAAGTTTCTAAATGTTCTGTTTCTGTCCCAAGTCTTACTCAAGAAAAACAGTAGTGGTTTGGTTGATTGTTTCTTTCTCAGTTGCGGGGGGATATGGAGACAGGGAACTGTGTGGAGAAGAAGAAAAATAGCTTTTGGGTTTTTGTGTATGCACCAATGTACTTTGGGCATATTTTTTTGACCTTAGAAAGATTTTCACTCTCTGCTTTTTTTTCCACAATGACCTTTCTTCAATCTACCCTATTCCCCTTCAGCCCATCCTTTCTTTCCTCATTGTAAAAGAAATTCACATTGTGTGGCATAAAATTCAGCTGATTCCAATTAGTACCTTGAACTTAAGGTACCAATTAAATTAATTTGTTGAAATGGACTCCTTTCCAGTTGTCTGTGCACCACAAGGGCAGATCCTCATGCAGAAATTACAAAGTTTACAAAGCAAATTACAGTTTTTCTCTACTTCCTCACAAAACATTGTTTTATCTCTCACACAAAAATATTATTAGTTGCCTCAAAGGATTTATCTCATTTAACTTTTTTCCCAAAAAGCTGTGCACTGAATCTGAGTGAACTATCCTGTATCCCTCTGTAATTGATAAAAAAATATTCATACATCCTGAGGATGATTGAGATAGATGACAATCCCTGCAACAGTTTCCCTACTCTTCAATAAATACTTGGGATGGCTTGATTGTGATGTCGAACTATTACATACCTAAAGCTAAATGAGATAAATTTTATGTTTATTATCTCCAGACAACAATATTGCCATCCATCACTTCCTGTGTTTTACACTGTGAGTCTAGGTTACTCCTTAGCAAATTTCAGTACATACTACCCANAGATAGACAGATAGATAATACAAGTGTAAAAGCACAAGAGAAATGTAACTCATTTTTCATTCCACCTCTTTATTGTAAAGCTGGAATTTATACTTGTTTAAATCCAACAAAACAAACTTAACGATCTTCTCACTGTAGTCCTAATCCTACAATCCTTACAGACTTCAAACTACTGTTAGTTTCAATCAGCTAAGGTATTATAAATAAGAATATGAAGGGCATCCTGTCCTTTTCAGTCTACTGACTGTCTTACACGAGCAGTAGGTCTAGTTTCTTGCATATTATTTTTCGTTGTATATTGTAGTTCAATCAATTTGGCATAAGATCATGGACTGAAGTGAAAAATTCTAGTTTAAGTGGACACAAATCTGAGACAACCTCCTATAAACAGCATTTCATCCACTGCAGAACTTTGTTCCAGTGTTTTGCTTCCTCCATTAACAGAGGATTTTTTTGGATTAGTGTTGTAAGCCAAGCAGGGTAACTCCAACAGATAATCCGTGATGCATATCTTATCTATAAAAATAAACACCTGTATGAGACCTTAGTAATAGCTGTCATCCAAAAATCTCCCCACAAAAAAATTACTGCTTTAGTGAGACATGTAGAAGTAGACAAAAAGGGGAAGAAGCAACTTCTCATGCATGAAATTAAAGTTTTCTGCAAGAAATAAATAACGTGTCATATGTGCAATATCTCAATTTAATTATCTAGTCATAATCAAACCAAACAGGAAGAAGTGCTGTAGCTTTATATTCTTTACAGAGAATTCAACTTTATAAAGATATTTTACTTATATTGAGTTAGCTCTTAACAATGAAATACTGGGGAGTTTACAATTTAATTAAAGAAGAAATCTTGAAAGTAAGTGGGAAATATATAACACCTTGTAAAGCAGAGAACATTTCAAAAGATATTCAAGACACTTTGCAATGCCTTAGCAATGCCCTATTGGTCAGGTTGCCTTTATACCATTCTTAAAAGGAAAGTATTGGGTTTTTAATGAGAATACATTTTGCTTCTGTGGCATCTTCTTCCAACATAATCAACACATTTTACTCCAGATGCAAACAAAAGACCATCCCTAAGCTGTTAATGTCATTTTGTAAGGAAGTGACACTTCCGAGGATATGGAGGCCTTTTTTTAATTTTTCTGAGACACCAGTGAATTCTGAAATTTATGTCATTTGAGAGACCATATACTTAGGATTTTGAATTGAACATTAATTATTAAAACATTAAAGGCAATGGAAATCTTTCATTTACTACAATGACACATTAACTTTGAAACATTTTGGATGTCATCTGTGCTTTCTATATTTGCCTATGAATAAATTTCGAAGGTTGACATAAAAATACAGGGAGCTTTAGGTTATAGACACTGAAAGAGTCCATGCTCTTTATTTTATAATGCATTTCTTTTTTATGTTTTGATCAAGATCTGGAAAGATGAAAACTTAAATATAATCTTATTCTTTTAAAAGAATTGAAAATTTTTCCATATAGCTGGGAAAAATTCTGCCAAACAATATAATTACTCAACCAAATGAAATCTTGCAGATGAAAAAAGGACCATTTCAGTGTTTTGAAACTCAGCCTGGCTCACAAAGTCCTCTGTAGATTTAATTCTGTATTAAGCTCAACCTTTTTTTGTCTGAATCCTCCCACTGAGTACCTATACATTTTATTATTGTCCTTGTTACTTCACATGAAGTTAAAATTACAGGGTATTTATTGTTGTGCATTTACAAAATTGAGCTCAATTGAAAAAAAAAAAAAATCTCATTGCTTGTGGAGTGAGTGATCTTATAAATTTTGTAGCAGGAATTCTCTAAGACCACTACATTAAAGCTGGGAAGGAAGAATACAATGGGAAGGAAAAGAAAGATTTGCCAGAACAAAGCCAGATAAAGAGGAATAGGTATTTCAGGAGTAAGGAAGACCCACAACATTGCACATGAAGAGATGGTTACTTTGTGACATATAAAGTATACTAAATAATGATTTCTAGGAATGACTGCAAAGTTAGTCTTATGTATCACAGGACCAGGAAATCTGTAGCAACCTCAACGTCGCCTTTAGAATATTACATAGGAAAAGAATCAGAAAGTTTATTTGTTCTGGGACCACACTCAGAAATATATGGGGGAAGCTGATCTATACAAAGCTCTGTGATGAACTATAATATTCTCAATATTGAGAAGATACGAGAATTGTAATAAGGACAGTATTCAGTGGACTGAGACTGGGTGAAGATGTATAGAATATAATATGTGACAATATTTCAATATTTCACACAGCAAAACATGAATCTCTTTAAAGGACTGTAGGAACTGAATGAATGCTGATATTTATCTAAATTCTCTTACTCTGAGAATATCTATGTTTCCATTGCCTAGGATAAAACTGTATAAGGGAATATTAACTTTTGTTCTAATATATAAAACAGCTGATACAGTCTAGGATTGTCAAGATTTTTACTATGGGTTTTTTATTGCTTAATTGCCAACCAAAGGCATTTTCTAACCTACAGTGTAGTATTTAGTTCCAACCACTGTCAGAAATAAATTTGATTCTGCTGTATTCCCTGTGCTGTGTCCCTGTATTCTCATTTGGATTTATTTTTCCACAGGATGATACCAGGTGATAAGCTACTGCACAGTCACGTCCTAGCCCTACTAAATTTTTATTCCTCTTTATGCCTGTCTTGGCCAACAAATGATACTCAGAGGTCTGGCAATAGTAACCATCATCTTCATATTTCTAAAACAATGATGACTCCTTCATGGTTATATGGGAAATGCAGTTTGTACCTGCTTCTAGTATGTTAATAGTTTTCACTGCTACCATGTCAACTTTGTCATTTGTTTACTGCTATATAAAGAATAATTTCATTAAGGCAAGGCCTTCAACATGGAGGCAGTCTTACAGTGAAATTGTGGGTTCTGAAAAAATAAGTCACAAATAATTTTAATTTCTTTACAGTAACAAATAAGTCATCAGGTGTTAAACAGATAAAAGAAACTAATCCAATGAGGAGATGGTAATAGTAATGTTTTCCTCCTAGTAAAACTTTTGAGATACTATTTTATTTCTTTTTGTAACTTAATGACTGCACAATATAAAGTACTTCAACATCAGTTCTAAAGAATACCAGCAAACAGCTGTGTCTGGATCCCTTCCATTCACTTGCAAGAATCCCACTTTGCAAGAGAAACTTTTGGTTTCTCTTGATAGAAATAAATATCTACTACCATTTCAGAAACAACTCTTATTCCTCTAAAAATGTCCTTGTGAAAAAGAAACTCAAAGCCATGATAGAGAAAACATTTTTTGGCTTTCACCATAAAAAGATTCAGGGTTGGTCAGAGCCTGAAAGCAGTGTGCATACAGTTTCTCCTTATAAGATTCCCAGAGGGGAAAAAAAAATTTAAAAAAAAAGAAAGCTAAAGCTTTCAAGGCCCAGAAAGTGATGTCTCACAAGACACTAGACAATAAACTAAGAACACTAACTTCTTAAACAGAGAAATCTCCAGGTCTTGTTTCAGTTGCCAATAGACAGCTAAGCAACTTGAGCACATCCAAGGTTTCTTGGCTAATTTCAGATGTTCTGGGGCATTCTATCTAGGTCCTCACCTGTTGTTCTAGGAGGCTGGGTATCCTGGAGGTCTTGTGAATATTAAATATGGAATCTCAAACAGAACTAAACACTGATGCCAGCTGAATTATGCCTAAACTGAATAAAAAATGAAGTAGCATTTTCTCCCCACAGACACATTCTTTTCAAACAAAACTTTGTTCCAGTACAAGTGTCTGCCATCTCAGTGATTTTCCTAGACATAATAAGTCCTTTGGTGCCCTGACAAGTCCCTAGAAAGGCTCTTTGCAACAACTTGAGTCCTGTATGCCCGACCTCTGCTGGAGCCACCCAAGGCCACTGCTCATCTCAACAGTTTCTCAGCCTCTGCCTGAGCTCTAAATTTCTAGATCTTCCTAGAATGAGTCCACATGCTCTTTACCTGTACTTCTGTAAGCAAATTTGACTGAAGAAGCTGAGTCACAAGGGAAGAAACAAACCTCCATTCATTTCGCCTGATCTACTCTTCAATTAATTTCATATTCAAATTTCAAAGGAACCTATCATATATGCTTCCTCTTACTTTTTCCCTTTTCTGCTTTGTAGAGCATACAGTCTCCAGAAAAACTGTTTTACAAATTGAGAGATACTGAGATACTGCAGGGGTGAAGCAAAAACCTAGGAAAGCTGAAGCTGGATTGCAATATTGTTGAGATATTAGTAAGTCAATGGTGTCTGTATCCAGCAGCAAAGGAAGAGGCGTCCATACTGATCAACATCAGATAGCTTTCGAAAAAGAGATTATGAAGCTGAAAGTGATGTAATTCCTGAACTAAGAGCAAGGACTTGCATTTGAGTAATTCATTTTGAAAGGAAGATTTTGTCTGACAAAGCAGTCCCAATTATTTTATGTGATACAAAGTGAGAACTAATTAGATGCCCAAATTATTTATACAAATTAAGCAAAAGCCAAAACTCTAAAAAGGGTAATTAAATTTATTTGAAATTAGTATTTCATTGAAGAGGCCTGGAGAGTTGCCAACAGCAGGATGCCTCCCTTGAATGCCTGTTCTGCACTATTCTGTGAATCTGATGGATGCTGAAATGGTTCACAAGGTACAAGTTTCCTAGAGCAAAAAATATGAAAACACCAAGGACTCTCTGTTTGAATTGTATTTTCTATATTTGTTCAACTAGCAACAAATGCTATGAAGGGATTATGGAGAGAAAGAAAAAGGAACTGAAAAAACAAGATGAAAAAATTCACCTCTTTCCCAACAGAGATTTATTTTTAATATTAAAGACACCATTTTAATGCTACAGCTGTATTGAGGCCTAGAGTGAATTAAAGGATGTGCCTATCACACTTCTCTCCAGAGATGTATCTAATAGCCATTATGGCTCAAAATGGAGCTACTTATCCTTTTTCCTAGTTGATACAAACAGCTTAACTTGTACTAACTTGTTTGTAGTAAACTATACCAATTTTTTACCTTTAGTCCATCAGAAGTGGAGTCAAAACATTATTTATCTTTTTTTCTCTCTCAAAGATCACTCTTCTTTTATCTTCCTCACAGCAAAATGTTTGCAATGACAATTCTGATCCACTGTCATGCTTGTGCAGAAGCATCCAGAAACATTGACACCACAATAAACTCTCTTGTGATTTTCAAGACTTGTCACTACAGTGATGTGAAGTAATTTTGGAATTTTCTAGGAAAATTAAACTTAACTGTTTAACAAAATAATGTTTCATAAAATGCTACCTTAATAAATCAGAAAGTAATCTGTGCTTTTTGAATTCAAAAATTTGGAGAGTAAAGATAACATCCAAATTGTTGAAATTTTCTAAATAGTAAATTTCTAAGGAGAATATGTTTATTACTGTCATGAGAAAATGTGAAAACCGCTTTTCACCATTTTGTTTGGAAAGAAAAAACAGAGGAACCTTTAAATTCAGATTTGGGATTGCATAAGAGAAAAAGCAGTATTTTTGAAAAATCAGAAACTGTTTTTTGCACTCTAACAGAAGGTAGAATATCTTCATCTTTTGAATAAAATTGAAGCAAAATTGCCCCTAAGTACTGGGTTTTATCCAAAGCAGTGCCTAAATGTTGAAACATATTCAAAATCAGATATTTACACATTGACTTTACCTAAGGTATTTACTGTGGTTTTGGAATGGCAGTCAATAATTTCAAGTTCCTATTGACACTCTCCAAACCACACTGCTGCTTGCTCACTCCTCTTCTTCTCCCCCTTCTTCCTGCTGCAGAATGGAGAGGAGAATTGGAGGCACAAAAGGTAAAGATCATGGGTTGAGATAAGAAACAATTTGCTGGAAATGACAGTGAGATAAGAAAATAAATAGCAGCAATAGTAATACTAAGGACTTATGGTAGAAGAAAAGAAGCACTGCAGAAATCCACAGCAATGGACAATACCCAACTGTCTGTGCCACACTGTCCCCACTATTCCCTCCAGCTCAGAATCAGCAATACCCAACCACTCCCTGTGGTTCCTCCTGCCACCCATGCTATCCCTCCAGCTAGGAATCAACTCCACACTTACTTGACCAGAAGGAAACCATTCTCCATAAAGAGATTTCCTTCCCTACACCACCAGCAGTGACATAACATATACTGTTTCTCCAATTTGTATCATGGTTAGGTCCTAGAAATTCCGCCTCATGACTTTCTCAAATCCTTTGCTCAAACTCAGAGCAAAAAAAATGTCAGTTTTTGCTCAACTTCCTTTTTATTTCATTATAGACTATAGTACCTCTATGCTGTGGATCTCTTATAAATCTGTAAAACCTTTCATGGAATATTGGACTATGCAATCCAAAGAGATTATTTTTGGATAAAATTTTGGATGAAGAATAAAATTTACCTAACGTCTGGATATCAACCCAAATCCACTGAAAATTATTCCATATTTTTTCAAGGATGCTTTTTCTTTTCCCCTGCAAGGTCAAAAGAAATAACTCAGTGTGCTGGTTTCAGTTCGAAATTGGGCAGAAACACAAATTTGGGTAGTGGTTTTGGTTCGTCAAATTGAAATTTCCCAACCAAGAGCAAAGCAGGCTTAAACTTTGAAAGGTATAAAGATTTATTAATAGAACAAAAAGAAGAAGAATAAAACCTTCAGAACACTCTTCCTTCCTTTAACCACACCTTCTTTCCTTCCCACTGACAAAGTACAGAAACACCCAGAATTCTCAGTCATTTTTCCACCTCTAGAATAGTTGTTCTTCAGTTCACTTAAGAGAGAGAAGCATCTCTCGCTACTATGGAAAATTCCCCCAGAAGAAAACAATTCTCTTGTGGCTTCAATTCCCATGAACAGCAACTGCCCAGAAAGTCTGCATTCATGAAATTTTGTCCCATTTTCACAGCCTTTTCACAGCTGTCCTTCTGCACCATGACAATGTATGGGGGGTTTTTAAGAATATTCAAAAGCAAAGGTTCTCTTCATCTTCTCTTAGGGCAAAAGAGGTCTTCATCACTCATTTCTCTCTGTTCAAATTTCTCATGGGATCAGTCACTTCAACATTGAATTCCTTTGCTCAGGTCTACAACTTGAACTCTCCATCTCCCCCACAGAGCTCTATGGTTTAAAGGGAATTTTTTTAATATATTTTAGAGAGAATATATTATGAGAGAACTTCAGTCTGAAAATAAGACATCTCTTCATATTCCTCCATCTGGGACATTACTCCTTCTTGACCCTAGTGCATTCATCTTAGTTCTTTACATGTCTTCACTCTATCCTTTTCTCTCACTGAAGAGAGGGTGAGGCCTGGAGGTCTCTTCTGTGCACTGCCAGAGTCAATATCTCATACAGGCGCTGCTGATGTTGCAGTGATTCCTGCCGGGTGGCAGCCGGAGCAGTCGCTGTGCAGTATTTCAGCCTGCACTGGGGGCCGTGCCAGGGTCTCCAGGGGCCCTGCTGCATTCAATTCCAGCTGCGGGCCGCTCTCTGCACGACTGCAGGGCCGCGTCTGGCCTCGGCCGCTTGTGCCCGAGGCAGCCGTGCTCGGGGGGGGATGGCAGCTAGGATCTTACCAGCTCGGCCAGAGCTCAGCTGTGACACGCCATGGGCCTACTGCCTCCCCTTCTCCCTGCCCGGCCCGCTGGGGCCTGGCCCAGCCCCGCCAGGCTGCGTGGGCCGTGGCAGAGCGGCCTGGCCCGTCCCTGTAGCAGTTCTCAGGCTCGGCGGAGCCCGGCTCGGCAGAGCTCAGCCGCCGGGCACTGGCCGGCCCTGCCCGGGGCCCTGCGGCCTCTCCCCTGGCCCCCGCCGAGCCCGCGCCTGGCCTGGCCTCGCCCCCCGCCTGGGCCGCAGCGGAGCCGGGCCCGCCAGCCACGCACCCTGTTACCTCTTCCCAAACCGAAACCAGAAAGCCAAAATTCCCAAAATTCTCATCTCCAAATAGATATTCACAAAGGTGTAGCTACCCTCTTCATCGGTTTAATCATGTGTCAATATTTAAAATTGGCCAATCAAGGCCAAATCAGGACATTATGAATAGGATAACACTATCTTTGTAAATAGCTCCCTTTTGCCTTTTTTAAGCATTTTACTCAACGTTGAAAATGTATGTATGAATATGTACATGCACATCTTTGTATGTGTGAGCAATATTTTTAGGCCCTGGGTTCTTTCTTCTTGTGCATTTTATTATGCTGCTCTTTGAAGCAGTAAAATTATGTTATGGTACTTTTATTGATGTTGATTACAGGGATGTCTGATTTCATTTAGCATTCATATTGCACAGTAAGTTTCTTTTATAACCACCTTACTTTCACAGATGATTTGTCCCACTGTAAAATCATTAAGGACATTCATTAGAATTTGTCACTCTGTTCCAGTGAACTAATACTTTTCAAAATAAAGGTTCAATTGTTTGTGTTTAATTTCAGTCATGTTTTCTTTTGGGCTTTAAGCCATTTTGCACTTAACATACTGCTAAGTGACTTTGGCATTGCTTAGCATTGTAAGAAGTCTTTCATTACTATTCCTGGCTGCTGATCAGAATAAGATTTAGAACTGCCTTGTTCTCAGTATCTTCAATGCCACAACCTCTTCCTCTTAGTTTGTAAATATTTCACTACAGTTTGTTTTCTAGGTGTAGAGGACCCCTTAGGCAAGTCTATTCTTTCATCACTAAAAGGTGCACTACAGTACTCAGGTCCTTCAGATCTCATTGACCCTGGTTTGGACCTAAAAGGATATAGTGGATGAAAAACTGCATAAAGTTGAAAACTCAAGAGTATAATAGTCAATGGATTAATCTGGCAGTCAGCTGAAAATATTTTTTCTTGGGAGTTGATGCAAGGCTTCATCAATGCTCTCAATGATGGAACATAATGGAATCTCAAATGGCACACAGATGGCATCAAACCGGGGAAGGAGGTAATACGATGGAAAGATGGATACCATTCACTGTCACTTCAGCAAGCTGGAGAAACATTTATGAAGGCCAAGCGAGACAAATGCAAATCTCACAGCTGAACTGAAATAACTCCATAGTACTGCAAAGTTAGGAAATGACTGGATAGAAAGCAAGTCTTCTGAAGGATACTGGAGAATTCCAGACAACATATTAAACACAAGTCAACAGTGCGCCTCTATAGGATTCTGTGGTATTATTGACTATATTTTCACTAAATCTTATGAGACACCAGCCATCCATGTTAGATTGGACACTTAAAGTTAGGTGCCTACAGATTAGAGCATCTACCTTCAAGCAGATCATTTGGACTCCCCCACATTTTTTATAGACCTTCAAGGGTGTACTCCTGGGACCAATTCATCTCGTATAAACTAGATTTGAAAAATCTAGATTTCATCTCTGCCTGTTTCATCTACTGCTGCAAAATACAACTCAGAGCTGATTATTTGTATCTATTCATTAATGAAAAAGCTAATAGGATTAAATGATGTTGACATTAACATTAAAATAAGATGAAATATGCCTAGAGTTTTTATGAAGTTGCAAGCCATGGAAGTAGCACTCACTGTTAAGTATTAAGTTAAAGAAAACCTCTTTTCACCACTCTGTATCAGACACATGCACCTTTCCAAAGGATGTTTCTGCTGTTAGCAATAACCTGAAGCAATTATACAAATTTTAATTTACTGGCAGCTAAAATTAAAATGTGAGGCTTCCTGGAAGTGGCTGAAGGGCACAGCTACAAGCCAACAGATGGCAACTTCAATTCCTCTCCCATTCCCTCACTGGAGTACAGTAGTTTCTGTAATCTGTAATACTGCACAAGAGTACAGGAACTAGCTGTATTGACTATGTAAAAAGAACCAGAAAATGTCAGTGAACAAAGCAGCCCTAGAAACTCTAGAGATGATAAATGTAAAAAATGGAAGAGGGGGTATCAAAAGGCACCTATGTCAGGCAAATAAACTTTAGCAGTTCAAGGGAAAAAAGTCTTGGTCCAGAAAACGCTGCATTCAAAGCAAGCTATAGATTTGAGAAGAATTTAGATAGGATACAAAACAAGCAATGTTTCCAGTAAAAACATCTCACATAACTCGCTGAAAGCAACAATGGGGACATGTTCTGTGCACTCTTTAGCAAACAATATCTTTCTCTTAAAAAAAAAGCACAAAATCTAATGTCAGAACACAGAGAAGGTGACTTGAGAAAAAAATATATTCTGAGAAAGGAAACTCAAGAGGAAGAGTATTTTTAAGCACATGACATATCTTTTTATCCCCATACCAACACACTAAAGTACCTTCAGGCCCTAGAAACCTGTTCCTGCTAGTACACAACAGGAGTTTGCCTGGCTCACACTGACTCACTGTACTGCTGACAAAACATCCATATGCTCGTTTGTACACAAAATGCTGTGTTAGATTTGGCAGGGAAGTTGTTGCTGGTTGTCACTGCAGTGGTGAGTTCTGCCCTGACAATGTTTCTCAATGTTTATGCCACACTATTCTGTCGTAAATGTGCAATGTTATTCTTTTCTTCCTCCATTTCTAGTCCACTAGTAAGTGGAAGCAGCCTTTGATTTTGTGTCAGATATTACTTTTCATCAGTGTTTGCATTTGATCAAAAAACAGAAGAATGAGTGTACTCATCTGCAGTGTGCTGGAAGGCTAAAGCACTAATTAATCATAGGGCAAGTATGGCAGGATTTGTCAATAGCACCCAGCTTACGAGGGTGCCTAGGCTGAATAGTTAAAGCCACCCAGCTGCTGGATACACACAAGTCCCAAGGATTGCAACGCAGCTTTTCTTTCTTCATAGTGTGTATGTCTACATAACATCTGAAAATAGACTGATTGCTCTTAGGGTATAAAGTGGACATACCTTTGTATTTTTAGGACATGAGTAGTTTGGGGTTATTACTTTAGAGTATTATATATGTACATGTTTTTCTTATTCACCATTCAGATCCACCATTACTGTAATCATTTCTTTTGCCTGAATTTCACTGAATCCCCTCCACCCAAAGTTTCATTTTCAAATTATGTCAAACAAACTTCATTTATTTTCTGTTCATTTTATCAAAGTTATTGCAAACTATTTTTACCCTTAAAATTTGAATGAAAGTAAGACCTATCTTCATTGCTGATTCATGAAAACTTGCAGCAGGGATGAGATTGTTTTAGTCAATTGAGTCCTGATAAATTGAGCACTTCAGTTTTTCATTATTCACACATTCATCCAGAAAATCTTTTGCACCTCACCTTTCCACAACTATTTTACAATAACAGTGAAGTTGAGTGAGTTCAGAAAAGTTCCCTTAACTAAAGTGGTCTGTAATAATTAATAGAATAAAACAGATGGAACCAGAGTATTTATACAATAATTGCCCAAGCTTATCAATTGATCAAAGGTATAAATTCCTTCATTGTTAGTCCATACAATATAATGGGGACATGTAATCATGCAAAGAAATCCTATAGATTGACTTTTTATAGGTTTGTATATTGCAATGTAATTCTATAAGGCTATTTTGTCAATAGGAGAAAAAAAATCCGTGTCTATCAAAGCCTCCCACCTTCTATTTTTACTTAGATCTTATTTTTTTTTTTAAACTTAGGACATGCTCCGTGTGAATGAATTAAATACGCTTTTAGAGTAGCAATGTCAACTGATATTAGGAGCAGCCACTTCCTCAAGTCCCAGGGTCTCTGGCTGATGAATGTGGCTGCCACTTTCCCACAACCAGCAGCAATGCTGAGCGCATACCCCAGAGACACAGACACCTGTGCACAGTTCATGGACACACATGCACAGAGACTCGTAGGACACAGACATGTCCGGTCACACAGATTAAGTGTGGCCACAGAGAAGGTGTTGCTCTAGCTGCCCCCACATTCAAGATTCACACCGCACTCAGGCACAGGCAGACATGTCCCCTCCTCCTCCTCTTGGGCTAGCAGAGGCAGAAAGTCACTTTTGCAGCACACACCTCACACTGCCCAGGTTCAAAGTACACACACATTCATGAGTTCTCCTGACACTGGCATGCTCCCTGTGGCTGCCCAGCACTGCTATGAGGATCCTAGCATCCCTCACCACCCTCATGGATCCCTGACTTACTGCTGGATGCTCACTGCACACACACAGCACTCACACATTTATCCTACAGGCACCTCATGCTCTCAGGTTCCTCTGAATACCATCACAGACTCTCCTCCCTTACACCTCTGCCTGGAAAAGGGGCGTCGTACTCACTTGGCTGGTCAAACTGGGGTGACCCTTTTACATGTGACTGGCCCATTTTATGCCTTTTTTTGTTTACCTCTTCTTTGTTTCTTTCTCATCTACTTCCCCTGCACAGATCCCTACCACCTGGTATAGTCCCACTGACCCCCTCCAATAACCAGGACTCCCAGGTTTGCATTGTTGTCAATTGCAAAACCCCATTTTTCCTGCAGCTTCTTGGTAGCCCACCTGTTACTATGACTGACTAAGTTTGGCTTTTATCTTTGCATTATTCTCGCCTGTCAGGTTCGTGTATTTTGTTTCTGCTTTCCCCTTTTCCTTACTTTCCCAATTGACAATATCTGTGATCAGATAACTGTGCTGGAAGAAACATTCCCACACTCTCAGAGATCCTCATCAATTAGTGTGACAGACCAGGTCTGACTTCCTCCCTTGTTATTCGCTAGTCAGGTTTGTATCTCTGTATGTCCTTGTTTATGTCTTCCTCCTTTTATTGTTATCTCCTTTTACATTGAAAAGGGCTTGGCCAGACACCTTAAAGGAGTTGATATTTACTCTTTCCACACACCTCCATACAGGCAATAGCTGAACAAATATACCTTTAGCCTGATAAGAGTACTGCTGTGGTCACATAAACCGAGACATGGTGGAGGAAGGTCAGTTGTACCTACTGTTAAAGTAATTCAAGTAGTTAAAAAATCAGAAAATCTCCAAGGAAACTCTTCTGAATGAATGAAAATCAACCATGTCCCAGCAACATATGTATACTTCACATTGTATTTTCACAGTGTCAACAAGAGATTTTCCCTTTCAAAAATAATAATCAAAATTTGTTTATTCCTGTGTTCATTTTATGCATCCACACTCTAGAATAGAATGACTGTCTCCAAGAAAACAGCATAGGGGAAAACAAGCACCCCTATTAAACAGAAAGAACTCCTAAGAACAAACGTGAAAAGAATACATGTATCTGAAATGTGCTGGTCTCAGTTTTTGTATGAGTGATTAGATATAGATATAGATAGATAGATATAGATAGATATTGATATTGATATAGATAGACATAGATGATAGAGATGAGATAGAGATAGATAGATAGATAGATAGATAGATAGATAGATAGATAGATAGATAGATAGATAGATAGATAGATAGATATAATGCCCAGCCAGAGGCCCAAAGTTCCCCTACAGTTAATGTGCAGTAATAGATTTCTTCAGAATAAATTCAGATATTTCATTTCACTCTAAAGTGGTCATAGGAAATAGGTCAGGTAGAGCAGTTTGCAGTGCTTGCCATTCTCCAGTGGCTCTAATACTGTTCTTAAATGATTGATTCAAATGTAGACCTTTACAACTGCAGGCACTTTAAAATGTTACCAAAACTAAAGGAAGACTATTTTTTAAAAATATATCCTCTGAGCATTGATTTCTGAACTCTGATTGTTTTAAAAGTCTTTAAAAGACAAACATAGGAACTAGAAGTTAAGTATTTAGAAACTGAACCCAGAAACTTCTCTAATAAACTGGCTGCAATAAGTGGGGGCGACTGAGGCAATATTTAAGATACACTTGGAAATCAATTTCCACTTTCCATGTCGGTGTGAACACAATTTTGGGCCAAGGCTTTAAAAGTGTGAGGATCTTGTTTTTCAAGAGATAATTCCCAAATCAAAGACTGTCTCAAAGATAAAGAAACCAGAATGTCTATGCAAGTCCTTCCTAAAATAAATCCTAGAAGCTCTATATGAATTTATGGCATATAGGAGAGACACTATATTACTACTATGTTGATCCGAACTTCTAAAGAATAGACTTAAATGTTTATTTGTTTTTATTTCAAACTTTTTAGCAATGTACATTTTATGTTCCAGTACAGAATATATGATAAAGTCTTTTATACTCTAAATGTGAAAAAACCCAAACAAAACACAAAACATGCAAACCTAGTTTTCTATATTGATATGTCTTTTCATTATCTAGGTTTGGTGCTGTATTTGCTATACTGGATGTAATCACTACATCGATCTAATAAAAAGTATTTTATTGGAGATTTAAATGTCATGCTTCTATTCATCTTTACTAGAATTTTAGCATCCATATATTTGAAAAAAACATTGTATATCTCATTCTGCATTGGGAATTATATTTGTATATTTGTATAAGTAATATATATAATATAATATATATAATATATATATCAAAATATATAATATTAGAGAGAGAGAGAGAGAGAGAGAGAGAGAGAGAGAGATAGACTTCTTCAGATCGTGTCCTAAAATGATGTTGAGTACATCTGAGCATGGAATATGTTTATCGGTGTTATTTTGGCTTATACAGAGAAATGTAAAGGGAGTAGGGGAAAGTATGTCTGTTGCAAAATCTATCTGAAGAAAAGCCAAATACACAGCACATCTCTGTAGATGAGTGCACGAAGGGCGGAATATCTCCTTGGAGGCATGGGGCTCAAGATGTTGTCACTGCTGTCGTGGAGTCTAGTCAGAAGGAAGCCACGAGATCTATAGCCTGACAGTCAGCGCTGGGTCCAGTTCTGTTCTTCAGAGTCACAGAGCAAAGTGGACCCTCAAGAAGTTTTCCAGTGACACAAAACTTGTAGGAGTGGTTTGATATTCCAGAGCATCAAACTGTCATCCAGAGGAACCTTGGCATCCTGAAGAAATAGTCTGACAGCAACCTTGAGTTGAATAACGGGAAGTGCAAAGCGCTGCACCTGTGGAGGAACAACTTCACTCACCAGTACATGGTTGGACCACCCAGCTGGAAAGCAGCTTGTCACAAAAGGCTCTGGCTGTCCCCATGGATAACAAATTTTACATGAGCCAGTGATATTCCTTTGACAGAAGGAATATCATTGGTTGCATTAGGAGGAGTGCTGCCAGCAGGTGGAGGGAGGTGATCCTTTCCCTCACCCCAGTGAAGTCACACTGGACTTCTGTGTCCAATCCTGTGCTATAAGGCAGAAGAGAGACATGGACATCCAGTAGACAGTCAAAATAAAACCAAAACAAAACAACAAAAGAACCCAACAAACAAAAAACCCCCTCAAAAATCCCAAAAATCATAAAGGGCCTGGAACATCTCTCCTACAAGGAATGGCTGAGGAACTTGGGCCAGTTTAAACTAAAGCAGAGAAGGCTTCATGGGAGGAGAGGTTGTAGTTATCAATGTATATAAATTCCTGAAGAGAGACAGGGTTTGAAGAAGAGAGAGCCAGACTCTTCTCTGTGGTACCTAACAAGAGGACAAGAAACAATAGGCACACACTGAAATACTGAAGTTTCTCTCTGAATATTGGGACATCTCTGTTGTGAGGGTGGCCAAGAACTGGTACCAGTTTCCCAGGGAGGCTGTGGAGCTTCCATCCTTGGAAATAATCAGATATCACCTGAACATGGTCCTGGTCAACTGTTCTTGGTGGTCCTGCTTGGGCTGGTAGTTCAGATCAGGAGATCTCCAGAGACTCCTTTCAACCTCATCCTCTCTGCCTTCTGAGATTCTGTCATACATAGTGAATATTCTTTGGGCAACTAAAACAAGGAATAAAGTTAAGAGCCCTTGACGCTTTTACACTACCCACTTTAGCAGTATTTCTTACTGAGAAGCACTGTCTGAAAGCTGAAAAAATCTTCTGTCTGGAGTGACTCATCCCCAGTGCATAATTCAATTGAATAATGCCCTCAGTAAAACTTGTTCTGATCCCAAGACTATGGACAATAAGGAAGGACATTTAATTGCTGAATTACTATAGGAACATTATTTGTTTGTAAATAACTTGGCGGTAACTTGAAAGTACTAGAGTGGGGGCATTAGTGGGGGCTAACTATGCCTTGGGAAATTAAGCTCTGAAGTCATCAGAAGCACAGAAACAGATCTGCATCTAAACTCACCTATCCATACATTAAGAAGAACATCTTTTTAGAATCCTGCTATAGTGACATACCTCAGTTTGTTCCATAAACAGAAAAATCCAATCAACTGTTTACCCACTCTATGAAATCCAGGATGTCAACTTAAAGACCTGATATTATTCCCTGGAAGATTACTCTGTTATAAGATTATCCCACTGATGGACTGTGTGCAGCCAAACCTGACTCCAAATAGCTTATCCCAAAAGTACATGTTTAATATACATGTGCAATATGATACAAAATATGTCAGTATCATTAATAGGCTAGGCAAAAATGAAATGTCTTAAAGTGATTAAAATGCAACTGTAAAACATCCTGGATGATGTAAAGTACAGTAATTTAATACAATCCTGGTTCCAGAGAGAAAAAATACGGAACACACTACAAGAAAGGAAGCTTACTAGCTTAATAAAAATATGAATAATAAGATAAAAGTAATTAAGTAGGAGCTCAGTAGGACAATTCCCATGCTTGAGAGATCACTTGTATAGTCTAACAATTTCTACATTTTTTTAATGTTGCACCTAAAATGCTTGTGAAAACTCAATGCCTGAGGTATAATATTCATGTTCAGCAACCTTTGTGATTAAAATGTTTTCTTTAGAGATCCTTGAAAACTGATGCTCTAAAGAAATGGGAAGACCTTTCATACACTGCTAAACACAATCTTAGGAGTAGTTTTACTGTAAAGGGTACAGCTTTGATCCAGCTATTGTGCCTCAATTCACTCTTTAAAACTCTCAGTCAATAGCATATAAACCTTATAAGCCAAAGTAGAAAAAGTGTTATTGTGCAAGATTCAGCAGAAGTCTCAGTGAAACAGAGACATGTCTTCATATACTTTGTTGAATCAGAGCTTAACTTGCTTATTTTTAGCACTGAATATCATACCTTTTTAATAAAAAAATCTATGCTAAAATCCCTATTTTTCTTTTATAGTCTCTTCTATTGTGTTTCTTTCTAACATATGCTTTTAAGATACTGTTTGTCCTTTTTGCCTCTTTATCTCCAGCTTCCTGATTTCTTTTTCCAGTTTACTTTATTTAGACTATATTTATCTGTAAGGCCTCATAGGCTTTAAAGGCAAAAGCGAACTAATGATGGGCCTTAACTATGATGGAACCGGAGCATTTGTTTTGATGCTACAAGCTCACCTCCCTTAATTTAGACTATAGAAACATACTTGTCTATGTGTTGCATGGATTCCTGATACCACTTTTCTTCAAGGAGTATCTAAATCTCTACTCACCTGTCCCCGCTTCAATGTCTGTTGCCACCCGAGATGGCACTCAGTACCCAGGGCACGCACATGGAGATGACAATCACATACAGCATGAGATCTCTTGGTAACACATACTATGCTGTAATGGCAGCTGGAGGCCAGGCTGGACACACTGACATGGTGTTAGACATGTTTATGTGGGCAAACGAATTGAGCTACCTGGCTTGCAGACAGGCATCTGTACCATAAATATCTGAATTTCATTGAGCTGGAACTGCCATTGTAAATTATATTCAATAGGCATGACTCTTCTCCAAAACTTTGTGAAGACTGATTTGTAACCTGTGGAATACATCAGGCAAGTGCTTTCAAATATGTGCTGAGTAGCAATCTTTGTCAGGCTTTTTTGACATTTTTGTTTCATTCTAAAAATCCTCAGCTCATGTACAGAAGATTTCATACCAGTTGCCATATAACATGTTATGGCTTTATTGTTTTCTTTACCTATTTTTTTTTTTAGCTTTCCTTCCCTCTTTGCATTCTATTCTCTTATCTCCCTTTCCTTCCTCCTTCCCTTTCTGTTCCCTTGTCAGTTTTCTCCATCTGCCTGTTTCCAAAAGAGAATTATATAGACTATTATAAGCCTCAAAGGATAATAGAAAATTAGGATTTTGTCTGTATATTTTTGATAATGTTGCTGTTACTATTATTACTATTATTATTACTACTATTACCATTATGAAAAAAGAACTAAAAAAACAAGCAAAATAAGGAAATATGGTTTCTTTTCCTGTCACAAACTAAATAGTTTACAAGTCAAAAAAATGGCATCTCATCAGTCACATTTTTTAGCTTTGTGAAAATTGTGCTTAAAGATAAACCTCATCAACTCCTGGAACAAGATGCCACTAAGTATTCCCAGACAATTCAATACAGCCAATATGAAAGTAAGAGACCACTGGCCAACACAGTGAGCCTTCCAGGTTTATGAAGGGAATAAAATGAAAGAAAACGTCAAGTGACATGAGGGTACAGCATAATTGAAAAATTCCCTATAACCCTTTAGTCAACAGATGTCTGTGGCTATAATCTCAGTTTTTGAAAAACAGTATAGCTCCATGGGAGGCTGGAGCTGTACTGATTGAATCCAGTTCAGAACTCAGTCCAATTATCTCCATGTACAATGAGTCATTTACACAGCTGATCTCTGGGAATACCTGTCACACCACATCTCTGGACAATGTTTCACTGGAGTTCAATATGGAGCAGGTCTGAGCCCTAACTGAGGATCTTAACTTAATACAGAGAGAAATACAATATAGATCATGATTTATTGCAGTCTGCTAAAATCACTCTTAACAACCTTTGCTGATGCTGACAGGTCTGAGATTTGAAAATGTAGTTGTAGGATTTCTTGAAGCTGTGAACTCTAAACAAACTAGCAAACTCAGACATGCAAAGGGTATCATCAAAGCTAGCCATGGAAAGAATCCAAAGATCTGTTAAAGTACAAAGACAATTCCAGCTCAGAACAATTCCAGACTGCCTGGATTAAGACATAATTTTAAATTACTCATGACACTATTACCTATTACTACTGTGCAATTCAAACTTGAGAGGACTTTAAAATATCATTTGCAGAGATCATCTGATCACAGTCAAATTCACTGCATAGTGGTCTAAATTATGATAGTGCCATTATTCTTGCTGTCTACACAATACTTTAAATTAAAATCTGCCCTAATAAAAAGCTCTTTAGCATCTGTACATATGGTTCTTTGGGTTAGGTTTTTTTTTTCTATAGAAAATACAGATTTCTTTAATTCATGTTTATAATACAAGGAGTGGAAAATTGAAATTTAATTAAATATTGTTTTTCTTAAATTTAAGTAATCAAATGCACAAGACATAATTGGAATTTTTCTAAGATAAAAAGTGATATACAGATATATCTGCAAACCACCAACTCATTTGGGTAAGCTTACTTCATTTATCTAACATTTCCCAAGTTTCGTATACATAAAATAGATTTGATTGGGATTTAATACTAAAAGTTTGCCATGTTTATCATAAAATTTGACAGAAATATATCTAAAAGGAAGAGCTGTGGTTGCCCTAACCCTGGAAGTGTTCAAAGTCAAGTTGGATAAGGTCTTGAAAAACCTGGTCTAGTGGAAGGTTCCATGTAGTGGACAGTGGAGACCTGGGATTAGATGGTCTTTAAGGTTCATTCCAACCCTTTAACATTTTTTGATTTTACGACTCTATGAATACATAAGGTATTGATTACCCAGACAGTGTGACATTTTTTTTTTTTTTTTCAGATGGATGCAATAAGCTTCTAACAGAGAAGCTTGTTTTTCTGGAAGATATTAGAAGTGGAGATCACTAATTTAATACAGTTATTTCTATTTATAATAACTGATGAAATTCCTAAAGTAATTATCATAGATTCACCACTCTTGTTATCTAGTTGAGTCAGAAAGCTGGTGTGTACAAGGCCACATTTGCCTGCAGACACACTTGGGCCTCTGATATGTCAAATGTGCCACTTGCTCACTGCAGTGCAGTGAATCCTCTAGCAGCTCTGGTTTTCTTCCAGAATAGCTTCTTAACAGATGGCATCTTGTCATTGTCAGTGGCTCGCCATCCCAGAGAGCTGTAAGGATCCATGCAGGGTCTGACGCTTTTCTTTCTCTTCCTGCGACATCTAACAAAACTCGCCAATAACAACCTCTTCCCTTTCACAGACAATTCCACCTTATGTCAGCTGGTTTCTTCCAAGCCACATTGTGCCCATTCTGCCACAAGTGCACCAAAAGGACTTATGCTGTTTGACAGCTAAGCCATACACCAGCTAATCGCCATCAATGAAAGCAAAATACAAAAAGCAAACTCCTTTAGTTTCTGGTGCTGCTGCTGGTCATCCCATTCAGCAATGCGAGCTGTTTTTTTAGCATTCTGTCAGCCCCGTGAAGATCAGTTTAGAAATTAGAGTAGACACAGCTAGCAAATAGCTTTGAATCACTTTGAGTGTAATTAAGCGTGAAGCATAGCTGAGGGCTTTATTTGATCCAGACTGGTCATTTTATTACTAATGTACTCTACAGAAAGTTTCTGCATCCTTACTGTGGTGGCTTTCTACAGCACTGACTGAATACTCATGCTCCATGCATTCTATTTAAAAATAAATGAGAACAATTAACTTTGATTTGTTGTAACAGTTGCAAAGGGTATGCATTAAGGTTTACTCTCATGCAGTATTTGCATGCAGCTGTACCAAAACCTTCAACTGAACACAGTAGAGCTTGCTGTTGTATCTCATCCCTGAGGTGGAACAGGCACATTAATGCTGTAGTAAATATGATGAATCACAGTTCAGTCATCCTGAAAGAGTCTAGAGGATGGATCTAAAGACTTCAGAGATCATTCTTCTGTTCAGACGAACTAAAGCGGCCATGCATGAGACCTTCCTCAAGGCAGTGATAAAATATGATTTCTCTCTTAAACTGCTGGATCTTTCCCAGCCTACTAAGATAGATGTACCTATGATACCTTTTAATAGTGCATGCATCGTGTGCTCATTAATATATTTTGTATTGCTAAAATAAGTTAATTAACAAAATAATAATTTTTACTTAAGCTCATCATATCGAAATTCAATTCCTTCCTTTTGCAATATTTTTCATCGTAGAAAAAAAATGCTGATTTGAAATTTATTGTCCTGATAATAACAGAAAGTCCCTTGTCTTCTTGTTTTGAAAATTTGTAAGTTACCTTTGCAATAAAATGAAGGAATTCATACCATGTAAGAGTTTAAATTAGACTCAGAGAAGATTTCTTGTTATTATTTCTAATGCACCGAACCTCAGATTATGACATAATGATATTATCTTGTCTCACCTTATAAAAATGCTTTCTCTGGTAAATGAGTAATGCAATTTCTGGTGCTGTTTCTGCTCAGTTAAGCTGGGTCAAAAACAGCACTATGCAGGTCACTGTATCAAAGCCAGTGCAAGCATTGTGTAGTAAAACAAGTCATCTTGAAAACTTGCCAGATGGCACTAATGGTTATTCATGAATTGCTATAGTAATTCAGCCTCTCAAAACAAAAGTCCTTCCTAGCAAGAGAAAAAAAATTGCTGGCACAAAGACAATTGATTTGTTATGTTTTACTATCTAAGTGAAAGATTTAGGTCACTTAAGCTTTCCCATCTAAGACTAGGTTATATGTCCATGTTGTGATAGATCCAGAGCAAGGAAGAGTTTTCAAAGGATAATTAAAAGAGGAGATCTTAGCTGTCCTCTGCAGACTTTTCTTATTTAACTGATTGCTTATTCTGTTGCCCATACATAAGGACACAGTGCCATTGAATATACCCAAATACAGGTCATGAGACCCAGAATGTCCAGAAGACTCCTGATCTTCACAAGAGGCAGCTGGTGTCCAGCAGGGAAACTTCAAAAATTAAGAAAATTCATTTGACTTTAGATGTCAATCTTCAGCAATTAATAAGGATTCCGAGTGTCCTTGACCATAAGAAGTGACATTTACTTACATGTGGTACTTAATAACATGGTTTAGTGGGGGTGGGCTTGGCATTCATTGTTAGGTTAATGGCTGGACTCAATCTTTGAAGTGCCTTCCAATATAAATGATTCTATAACTCCACAAAGTCACTTTAGACACCAAATTATGTGTATTATACTGCTGTGTGCCCCATAAACACATACCTTTACCTTTAAATGTCTGCATCTGTAGCCTGTTAAATGAGATTAATCTGATCTAAAAGTCCTAAATTATGCTTCAAACTGAATTACATGCAAAATTTTGTCGTGGTTTAACTCCAGACAGCAGCTAAGTATCACGCAAGAGCCCCACAATAGAAGGAGAATCGATAAAAAAGTAAAACTCATGGATTGAGATGAGAACAGCTTAACAATTAAAAAATAGTTTTATAACAATAATAGAAGAGAGAAAAGGAATAAAATCCAAGTGAAGCAAAGTATATTTGCTTACCACTCCTTGGTGAATGCGTAGCCTGTCCCTGAGCAGAGATCAACTCCTCACAACCAGCTCCCCCCAGGTCTGTACATTGAACATGACATTCTATAGCATGGAATATCTAATATCCTTTTGGCCAGTTTGGGCCACCAGGTATGCTCCCCATCAGCATTTTGGGCACCTCCTTGCTGGCAGAGCATGGTGGCAGATCTGAAAAGATCGTGACTTGCAGTCAGCATCATATAACAACAACTAAAACATCCGTGGATTTTCAACATTGGTCTTCAACCACTGTGAGAGCTACTAAGATGAAGAGAAACCAGGACAAATATTAACCAAGACATGATATATTCTGCTAAATCAAAGCCCAAATAATTTTGGAAGGAGTAACAGTAAGTGCTGCTTGACTGTCCTTGTTAGAACAGGTTGAGTTTTTGCAATAGAAGGAGGAACAGAATCTCTGTATATAGGTAAAAGGCTGACATGATTTCTGAATTCTTGGAGCAGCAGTTGGAGATATGAAGGGAGAGTCAAGGGTGTTTCAAAGTGTAGTAAGTATCCTTGTATTCAGGTAACCAAATAAATCTCCGGAGTCTGTTATGTCATTATCACTAATGCATTTCAGCGAGTAGAAAACATCTGATCCATAAAATCCCATTTTACGCAAAAATATTTACCTGTAAATATCAAACAAATCCATATCTGAAAAAGATCAATATCCAAACAGCAATCTATACCATTTTTTTCAATGACATTGATTCTGGATTAAAGCATTGTTCAGTGTAACAAGAAGATTTTTAAAGATAAATTTAACAGACCAAAACTTCATTTATATAAAGCTACATGAAACTCTGGTCCACCTACCTTGTTCTAAGATAGTTGTAATCATTTTATCTATTTTAATATTTTCTTTTGATGATTTGAGACTGAAGAAAAATCTGAGAAAGACTATGCTTTGATTAGCTTTGGCAACTGGGGGCTTTATTTTGCAGAGGCAAATGTTAATCATGGATGGCACAGGGCTGAGTCCCACTGCAGTAAAATCCATAGGATTAGTTGGTAGAATAAAAAGTTCTGGTTTTGGTCACTTACTAATATACCTAAATGCATTTGCTGTGGGGAATGAGATTTTAAAGGAAGAAATAAATATGCATTGTAAGAGTTAGTGTTAAGTATTTCAGTAAGTCATCTGAACCTCTTGAGAAATTATTGGCAGTTCACATGTATTCTCTGAGTTCTTTTGTGTACCAGTGTGGCAGGGATGTAATTCTTCCCCACATGGATTTACTGTAAGCCCGAGGCACACATTACCTGTTAATGAAAGTGAGAATTATAGAAGCACCCATGACTAGGCAACCAATAATTTCCCATCATTATTCTAGCAGGAAGCGTCTTTATAATATGGGAGAAGTCTATACAGATGTTGGAAACTTAGAGGTGAGAGGTTTTGTTTGAGTATTTTTGTATTTTTTTAATTTCAGTTTTGCATTGTACAGAAGTAGCTGCCTGTTCCAATAAATAAAAAAAAAAAAAATGCCATGATGTCACCTTATATTTCTTAAGTGAAGATGAGTCCATTGCAAGTTCTAATGTCTTAGCTTGCATTGTGCCATGTGGTGTGACTGAGCAGACTCTAACCCATAGCAATGAGAAGCCTGTAACAAACGGCTTGTGTCCCTGCTGCTCCTCATCAGCCCGGAGAGAAAAGATACAGAGAATATATCAGAACAGTGGGTGGAAGCAGTTAATGGGCTTTTTGCTGCTGGCATTTCTCAGACAGAAATACTGTCAAACAAAGCCTGGCATGCAGAAATCATTATTTACTCAGATGTGATCTTATAAAGCTTGACAGGTATCATTCAGTTGCTGACCTGTAATGCAAATAAAAAAAAACCCTACATTGTCAAAGCAAGGTTAATTCTTGTTCTGAGATCATCACCAAATCACTGTCAATATAAAATGGACACTCTCTGTACAGTTGTGGTTATTTGAAAGACATTCCTATCAGACTTTTACATGGTGCATTAGGGGTTTATTCTGCATGATAGAGTGGAGTTTTATTTCCCTATTTTGAAGGGGGTCCTTAGGGAGTGAGCTGAGCAACTGGGCAATGAGAGTGACTTTCTTTTCATGTTTTGTGAAGGAGAAACACGGAAGGAAACAACTTTCTAGTTAGTTTTCTGAGAATCTAATAAGTGTGAATAAATGTAAATATTAATCCAATTGGCCACACTTTGGAAGCAATATTTCCATGACAGGTGACAGCTATGATGTTCATAAACAGCCCTATTTTTGAAGCATTATTACATGGAAGTGAAAAATAGTTCAAATTGAATTTATAAACAACATCACAGTATAACACCTCCAAGAGACATATTGATTAGAGCTTAAATGAATTGGTTGAATTAAATTTGGGTCATGTGGTGAGTGGGTTTTTCAGACAAGGCTAGAAGCATGAAAACCCTCTCACTGAAATTTGAAATAAAAACCCCAGTTTTGCATAAAATTACATTCAAGTTCTGCCTTCTCTCTTCTCTTCCTTCTCTGCCACACTACTGTACCAGTACGTCTTGAAAGGTTTAAAGGAAAAGCAGATGGCACCTTTCAAAATGTTATTGAGAAATTTTACATTAGTGTGTACTGTAGTGTCAATGTACTTGATACTGAGATGAAGAATATGTTAGCTTGAGGTTGTGCATCATTTTCTGTGATCTCAGCTGGAGGTAAGATTGTTCAAAACTGGCACAGCTTGAATATTGATACAAATACAATTATAACATTCTGCTAACAGAACTGAAAAATTGCTAATCAGTTTTATTAATAATTATGTGTAATTCTAAGAGTCCTGACCCCTACTGAGCCATTTAGGAAACTCTGCAAAACAAAATGTGCTATGAGCACGTTTCCAAATGAGCAGCTGTATCAAGAACTGATCCATCAAGTTGTGTCAAAGAGCAGATTATTTTTAGAAGAATTAAAAAAAAATGAGGAATTATTTCCATTCATAACATAGATGGGACTCATAGATGAAGATTTTCACTGAATACTGCAGTTGTGGAATAATGTTAGCTACCTACACTGCCATGGTAAAGGAAGTGGAAACAGGAGAAAAGAGACGAGGGACAAGAGGGAGGCAACAAATAAAAATGTAAGCTCTTTAGAAAGGAAATATTGTATGAATTCAGTCCCCATTTGAAGTAATTTTAAGAAGCTCTTTGTTCAGAAGCAATCTCAGCAGAAAAACAGTTTCTTAAAATATGTGTGCTTGGGTATTCATATGTTGAGGAACTCAAAATTACTAGCCCCTATAAAAGTCTTTGTCATGACTATGAAGGCATACTGAAATCTTTATAAAGTACTGGTGGCCAGTAAAATTCGAAAAGACCTCTTTCTTCCTACTGGCTTTAAAGTAGGTGTAGATCTGTCATTCTACAAGGAAATAATTATTTTCCATTTGAATGAAGTATATTTCTCCACAAAGGTTCAGAGCAGCCTAAAACTGAAGACATATATAAGAAATGTCTTATCATAGAAAAATATACAGCTCTAGCACAAGGTGAGCAGTATCTGCCAAAGGATCACTATTCAGTATCATTCCAAATTCTCTTTCAGTATAGTAACTTATAATTTTCCTTATGTATTCTATAGGCCTGCTTTAGATAAGTCTCTTATTAGCCTGTACTTTCAGAAATTTTGTTTATCTATTTTGTGTCCAAGAGTAGAATTTGTCTCTTTCTTGTCAGACCTTCATCTTCCTGGCCCCACTGCTTCTGACACAAGCCAGGAGACCATTGATGCCTTAACCTCCTGGGCACAGCTGGCTCATGTTCAGTTGCTGTCAACCACCACTGCCAGGTCCTTTTCCACTGGGAATCTTTCCCGCCACTCCTCCTCCAGCCTGTAGTGTTGCTCATGGTTGTTGTGACCCAAGGGCAGGACCCAGCACTTTGTCTTGTTGATTCTCATACCGTTAGCCTCAGCCCACTTACCCAGCCTGGCCAGTTCCTTCTGCAGAGCCGTCCTACCCTACAGCAGATCAACACTCCTGTCCAAATTGATGTCATCATCAAATTGTCTGAGAGTGTGCTCAATCTCTCTTTGAAAGAAGAAATCCATGCCTCAGGAAGAGAAAAAAAAATAATCATACCTTCATTAATTTTATTTTTAAATTTCCTGTCAGGTATATTCATGCATCCTATCTTTGAAAGAGACTTAGAAATTTGCCCAGGTTACCTATAGATATTAAGACCTAGGATTCTTTAATACACTTGATAGAAGAGCTAGGGAAATCATGAATTTTTCAGTTTTTATATTAAAAAAAAAAAGCAAGTAAAGCTTGATTAGGTTGAAGTAAAACTTCTATACAGAAAGTTTTTAAATTAAAAAGCACAAAAATTGAGCCTGAAGATGTCACAGATGTTCTGGTCTATTTTAAATGAAAGGGCTTTTTCTCATTTTCAGGCTAGCTATTTTTATAATTCTTTTCATTTTTCTATTTATTGCCAAATTACAAAGAAGAAAAAAAAGTCACATACTTATTTTAAACAGTAAACAGAAATGTTTAAGCATTTCTATAAATCTAATTATTAAATTAAAGTTTGATATTTTATAATTCTTGATGAGGTTTATTTAACTTCTTGTAGGCAAAGACAAGCAGACAAATTTAGTCCCATTTTGTGAATAGTACTGGTCTTTCTCATTCTATATATTTTGTTGAATTCGTTACTCACCAGCAGTATATGCCAAATTATATTCTGTATCAGTCTTCAGCTGAAACTGTGCAGCCAAAATATAAATAAGTTTAAAGTTACATATTCCCATTGAAATAGTTTAAAAAATTAACAGATTTCAATAAAATATTGCCCAAAGAACTCAGACATAAATGAAATGTTTTCCAGATAGAATTCCTGTTCATTATAGTTAATATACTATTCAGAGGTATTTTGATCACAGAAAGGGGAGCAATATCTGAAGAACCTTTTAATAAACAGGAATTATATTTTTGAATAACAGAATTAAATATATGCTTGCTAAATACATAACCATTTTCAGTACACGAGCCTGTCTCTTTTCTCACTTGATGTGGTATAAGCAATATTTGTTTTTATGCAATACTGTGTGAAAATAAGATCAAGGGGCAGCCTGTTGGATTTTGCATGACTCAGCTTTGATTCCATGAGGGTCTCTTTACCTTCCAGCATTATTTATGCAATTTGTTTAGTTTACTTCACAGGCATGCCAGCATTCATAGGGTAGACCTATTGAACGAAACCACAGTAGATGTAATACATCAATACATTTGAGCTGAACAGCTTTAATTAGGCCTTCCTGGTCATTTCATCAATCAGTGGAGATCTACTGGGATTTGGATAGCACCATGCCTTCTGTAGTGCCCGAAAATTACGGCATTCCCATCCCACTCTGCCAGTCACATCACAAGGTTAGACAATCAGCATTAAATCACACAGTAGTCTGTATTCCAGAACATAAATTCACCCCTAAAGTAATATCTTTGAGATACTAAAAACTTTCCAACCTTAATATCAATTTGAAATTCAAGCTATCATGAAATTTCCCTTGTAACATTCTGTTGTTGCTCAGCAGCAAATTAAAGGTGTGCTTCAGTTGAAGATTTATACTTGTCAGGTATGACAAATGTATTTGTTGCATTTGTCTGGCAGATGAAATCTGCTAGAACTTGCAGACATTACAAACTCCAGAGAATGCTTTTCTGCTTTTCAATAGCTCTCTATGTTAGTACTTCATTTAAGAACTATTTGCCAAACAGATTATTTAGGATTTAACAACTCTAAAGCAGGTAATCTATTCACATATATTAACTTCTTCTGTCAGGATTAAATTCTTCATATTTAAAGCTTTTTGGCTATCTGAAATAGGTGTTTCTTAGTTTCTTTGTTAGTTTGCTTGTTTGTCTACTAAATGGCAGAGAAAAAATATCAAAATTCTTCATCAGAATTCAAGTGATTTCATGTACATAATAAACATTTATATAAAACAAGCGAATGACCATGCTATGGCAACTTTTGAACTTTACAGCACAACATATCAGCCATAATATTTTCATGCAATTTGCATGGATTTCTAGCAGATCAAGGGACAGAAATGCAGAGATAATAAGCAGAAAATAATTACTGTTTGTAAATACAGAAAATAATTTGCCGAGCTGCATTTGGAAATTACTGTAGATGATACAGATGACACAGACTGGTCCATAATTCTTTCTGGGCACAGCTACATAGCAGCCAGAAACATGAATATGAAACAAGGTCAAACACTCCTCAGTTACTTTTAACTAGTTCAGGGACCCTTAGAGATGAAACTGTCTTGCCACTGACTTAAACCCAGGCTTCACAATATAGTATGCTTCAAAGTCTATGATGTAATGGCTGTGTGGTAGCTGCTCTGGAAGCAAGGATAACTCACATACTCCAAGTATCCCATGCAAAATCTGAAATATTTTCTCCAAGTGTAATGGAAGTATAAGAATATAATAGTGAATTTATTATGATATAGAAAATATGAACTATTGGGCAGAAAACAATATTATTGACAGATAATAAATTCAGTTTTATTGTTGCCATTCACATGGAAAATGTGTTAGCAGTGTAAGTACTTTTAATTGGAATGTATAGAAACAAAAGGATGGAGAATCTGAGCAAATTATCTCCATATTCTTCATATTAGGCAATTGTAACCGGATATCATTTCACCTGACCATAAAGATTACAAAATTGATTGTTTTGAAAGTGAGGTTATTAAATGAAGAAGGCTTTGTATCCTGGTCGCACAGTTGCTAATTTAGGGTACTTAGGCTAGTTTATTTAGCTGCAAAGGATGAATCACAAAATAAAGCAGTGTTTGAGGTTGGAAGGGGTCTCGGGAAAAATTTTCTGATGTTCTGGATTAACCTCTTGTGTTGCAGTTTGTGCCCACTGACTGCTTCTGTGACCGGGTACATCAGTCTTTTGACATACAAGACGTACTCCAGCCTCTCCATCTTTTTCATGGCCCTTTGTTGGACTGTGTTTAGTATACTCTTGTCCATCTGGTACTGGAGAGCCCTGAACCAGACACTGTACTCCCAGCATGGTCTTGCTAGTGCTGAGTAAAGGGGAAGGATCATTTGCCTTCACCTGCTGACTACATCCCTTATGCAGCATAAATTTTCATTTGTCTTCTTGTATCACAAGCGTACTGCTGGCTCATGTTCAGGTTGATGGTTCATGTTCACTGGCACTGCCAGGAACTTTTTCACAGAGTTATTTTCCAAACAGGCATTCTGTGAAATATTTTCATTCATTGTGGTTGTCCCTCCCCAGCTATGAAAGCTGAGAACATCAGTGATGGTGGTAGCACCTCTGGGATAATAAATTTAAGGGGAAAAGCCTACTGTGCAACAGCAGCAGGAGAGAGGATTTAGAATATGTGTAACAACTCTACAGATGCCCAGGTCCATGAAGAAAGGGGGAGAGGAGATGCTCCACGCACTGGAGAACATTCCCCTATAGCCCATGGTGAGGCAGCCTGTCCCCTGAAGCCATTGGAGGTCCACAATAGAATAGGTACCCATTTCACAGTCCATGAAATTCACAACATAGGAGCAAGTGGATGTGCTCTGAAGGAAGATGTGACCTTGTGGGAAGCCTGCACTGGTGCCAGCTCTTGGCAGGACCTGTGAGCTCATGGGGAAACTCTGGAGCTGACAGGACTTGTAACCCCAGGGGACACCCATGCTGGAGCTCCTGAAGGACTGCATCCTGTGGAAAAGATCCGCTCTGCAGTAGTTCATGAAGAACCGAAGTCAGTGGGAAGGACACAGATTGGAGAAGTTCAGGGAGTGTTCTATTGGAGGGACCCCACACTGGGACCAGGGGAAGAGTGTGAGGAGGAAAGAGGCAGAGATATGTGAATAACTCCCATGCCCTGTCCCCTGACCCTGCTGGTGGAGGGGAGAGGGAGAAATTAAGAGTAAAGTTGAGGCTGCAAAGAGAAGCGAGGGGTGAGGGAAAGTGTTCTAAGATCTAGGTTTATTTCTCATTGCACTAATCTGATTTAGATTGTCAAGAAATTACAATAATTTCCCCAAGTGGAATCTGTTTTACCTGTGACAATAATTGGTGGGTAATCTCTCTGCATCTTTATCTTGGCCCATGAGCCTTTCATGATATTTGTTTTTTGCCCTATCCTGCTTAGGAAGAGAGTGATAGAGCAGGTGGGCACCATAGTCACCCCACCACAAAGGTAAAGATATAGATGCACTGCAGTCTGCTAACATTATCTCATACTGTGTAATTGTTATTCTAGTTCCAGCCATGGTGATGCATAGTCTGTCATGTGGCAGATATGATCAGTCTAGGTCCTGTGGCAGGGGTAATGCTGCCTTTAATTCCAGAGCAATCAGCTTCTTCCACATCTTGGGGAGTTCATGAAGGAAGTTGGACTGAGATTTTTGAGCAGGTATATGGGTTAAATCAGCAGTCCATTTTTTTGAACATTTTACAGAAATACCCTTTTTAAATGGTCTCAGAGATTATATTCTTTCTTGGTTTCTTTCCAAGCAAACGTTCTAATCTGATATTTCTTTTCTCCACAGAAATAGAAAGGATTAATCTGTAACTGCATTGATGGACACACCCAAATTTTAATGAGTATAACCTTAAAAGGATATGAACAAGCCAGTCTTTCAGCTATGATATTGACATTCATACATAAGTCCTCCTAGTCTTCTTTTTTTTTTTTTCCATTTTTTAGAATATATCGATACATTATTTTACTCTCAGTTTAGGTCTCCTGTATTTTACAGTTAATAAAACAGAAAGATACTAATATTTCGCTATTGCTGTTCTTGATAGTCAGTAATTTAAAGTAAAGGTCAAAAATATAAATCTGTATATGTTATAGTAGTTCATGTCAGGGACTCATACACATTCAAGCTCTAATTAAAAGAATAGGCAATTTATTACACTGTATTTAACTCTTCTTCCAGATAAAACAAATAAGGAAAAAGATTTCAACACAGTTTGACTGTATCTTTACCTTTCACTAGATGATATTTATACTTACTTCTTAATGTCTTCAGAAAACAGGTAAGTTTTCTTAAAAAATAATTTTAAAAATGCTTATTAAATTAGAGCTTCAAACCATTAACTTCAAACATACAGGTTTAGTTTTGTTATGCACTAACAAAACCTATTATCAAATATTAAAAAAGATATACCTATAAATCTGTTTTCACATTATCTGAGTAGTTTATGTACTTCAGCTTCAATAATTCCTTTTGAGTTTTTTGTGGGGTTTTTTTTCAAGGCATAGCTGTTTAGGTTTTGAATACTTCATAATTGCAATTCTCCGTACTGTTATTACTGTGAGTACATTCACTTTGGTGTCCCTAGAGTTTAAATTTTATTCAGCTATGACTCCAGAAGCTCTGCTCTGCTGAAATAGTAATTTCAAGAGCCTTTGGCCACTTTGTAAGTTGAACTGGAAGGGCAGAAGGGTATGTTGTGGTGTGTGAAGTGAGGTCTTTCACCATCTGACAAATCCCCTGACAAGGGACAGTCTCAGGCTCAGAGTGATTGGCAGCTCCTGCAGCTTTTGGACCTGAACAGCTGTGCATTGCAGCTGAGCTGAAAAGGGTCCTCTAATTATCACAACATTAACAATCAACTGGTTCTGGCCAAAAGGGACCACAACTGAGAAGTCATTTTGCAAGCTACTTAAAATTTTTCATAGACCACATGGAGTCTGCAGTCTGCCCTTTGTGACATTAGACAGTCTAGTAGCAATAAAAATAGTGGTATTGTGGCTTAGTAATTAAATTATGCTAGAGAATACAGTAAAAAGTTTATTAATGCTTTTCATTGTGAAGAAAAGGGGACTTTTATATAAGAAAACACTGAAATACTGCAGACCGTTTAACCTAATTCATGAAACTGGATGCTGGCTATTTTTAAAAGGATAGTAATGATTGTTTAGAGGTGTTTAACACATTGCAGTCATCTGAAAGAAAAAGGGAAGGAAAATAAACCTGACACACATCACTGTACAATCTGTAAGAATGAAAGGATAAGGATGAAGTTAAAACAAAGATATGCAGAGCTTTACAATGTGACATGGAATATCTATCTGATAACTTAAGTACCCTTCTGTTCATTCATTTTCCCTGAAAAAAAAAATCTTCACATATAATATTTATGCTAATTTAAATTCAGAGCTAGCATAAACAAATAATCCTAAAAATAGTAATTAGCAAGTACATGGTAAATAAAATGAGAAACAGTATTAATGTTAACATTAATGGTTATGTATATCTCTGGTAGCAGTTAATAGTATTTAAGGTCAAGAATCAAGATTAAAGCAGGTTCACTTATTTTAAATAATGTTGCACTGAAAAAATTAACAAAATTCACAAATTTTGATATTTTTCCGTCTTTCTAGTTGCAAAGTACTTTGCATCAAATCACTGAAAATTATGTATATTGTGAAAATTTTTGATTTTCAATAATTATTGCCTCCATTTAACATGACTTCTTGTGAGATAATATCTGGGGAGACTGTGGAATATCCATACTGAGGGCTTTTCAAGATTTAGCTGAACAAAACCACAGTTTTATACTACAGTTTCATAGCAATAGTATACACCACAGTGTATACTATTGCTAGAAATATTCCTACTTAAAGGGAAGTGGGACTGCAAGACTTCCAGAGATCCCCATATTCTTAATCATTAGTTATTCAACAGAAGTTAGAAAAACATTTGGGAAATACGTGACGCATATAATAAGACAATAGACACTGAAACCTTTGCCAAACAGAAAAGTGAACTTGAACAGTACCTAATTTACTATAAGGAACATTCGAAACTCCTTTTGTTTATGTATAGACCTAACATGTTTAAATGATTGTCCTACTTGAGGCTTACCCTCACTTTTTAGAAACTTATAAAAACAAACAAACAAACAAACATCCCAAAAAACTTCACATTTGACAGATTCATTAAAGTTAATAGAAATATCTCTGGATTTCCATCAAATTGGCATATCAAGATTGTAAAATACACTGATGGTTGCCATGTAACAGTCAGGGTTAGGTGTTTTTTTTTTTTCTTTTTTTTTTCTTTGACACCCTGAATTTTTTTTTTATTTTATGGTTTTATTTTATTTCGTTTCACTTCATTTCATTTATATTGTCTCTACCACCTTAGGATACCACCTAGTACTCATACATACAAGCTTCACATTATCAAAAGCAGTGCAATCATATTTTGTTTTTTTTGAGCTGTTGTCAGGATTAATTAGTGTAGCTAGTAGGAATAAAAAGAATTTGTTATTTTAGGACAGTGTTGAATAAAATACCACAGCTGTCCCATTAACGTCAGCTGGATTTTTGCCTGAATATATAATACAATATTAGTTTATTATCAGCAAACAAGATGTTCTGCTATATTTTGACTCTCCTCTTAATGGGAGTCTAGATTTTCTTTTTTTATTATTTGATTTGATGCTTTTGTTCAGCTTTTAAAAGCCAAAAAATGAATAAATGGATACTAAGAAACTGTCAGCTTCTTCTTACACAACGTGATGGCATTGAGAGCTCGTACTGTGGAATAATCAGAAGTACGGTAAATATGACATTCTTTATGCATATGCTGCAGAAAATACAATTTTTCAAGACCTTGTTCCAGGTAAAGTGGAATAGCGTACTTTTGGCTTCATATCAGCTAAACTCTGAGTTAATCACACTTTTAGCTATCAGAGAGTGATGGCATGCAGAAGCTGGAGACTTTGCATTTAATGGATGAAATTCTATTTGCTACAAACTGATAGCGGGTTTGGCAGCTGAATGATGTATTTCCGGAAATGGGAAGATGTCCTAGAAGTAACTCATGGCTGTTTCCAAAGATTTATTAAAACTAAGTTGACACTTGCATCACTGATAGAGGTAATTTCAGAGCTCTTGAAATTCTACTGACCCTAAGATAATGAAACTACCACCTTGCGCACATTTGTATTCTGTGGCAGATAGCGCGGGCTCATGGCTCGGAATGTGAAACACTATCATTATGTGCTGGAGGAATTCACACCAGTAACTGAGGGCAAATGCATAGACTCTAAGGTATTTCAAGAAAGGTAGATACAATACTCAGAACCAAATGAGAGCTCTGTGCAAAAACAACGATAACAAGTTATTTGGATTGTTAATAAAACTTAGAGTTCTGTAGGATGAGGGCAGTCTTGTAACTAAGCCATTTTTTTAAGGATTTCTTTATTCTGTATCACAGCAAGAATTTATATTATGCCCTAAAACAAATCAAACCCAGTTGCATATGAAAAGTGCCATGAAATGTGCTTAGAAGAGCCTTGCTGAGGAAGAAATGTGCATATTTATGACACAGACAGCCATAGGCTGTAGAAATTAAAGCTTTGCTTATAATCCAAATAATGTTTTTAACAGTATTCTCAGATAAGAAGGATATGTGTTAAAGTCTGATCAAAAGTATCAAATATTTAGACTCATTCAAAATGCTGATTGGCCATGTGAAATGGGATGATTGCTTTATACTAAAATGCAGCAGAAATATTAGTGAAAATCAAGAGAAATCACTGGAACATTTCACTACTTTCATCAGCTTTGTCAAAAAACCCAAAGCCCCCTATCTCCTTCTCATGATTTAATAATTACAGGCACTTTTAAAGTGTTTGAAAAATCACAGAGATTAGAGCAACAAAGTTAATCCTGTAAATGGTCCTCAGGGGACTGATCACCACTGGGTAAATAGGAAACTGATAATCAGGAAAAAAAAAAATTGAAACTCATTGCTGTTAATCTGGAGTTAGCATAGAGGACTGAAACTTTATTTACAAATATACCTTTGATTCAGCTGTGGATCATGTCAGAAAGCAGAAAAACAATTTTGTCTTCCTCAAAGACACTGAGTAGTAATGGGGAGAGTAATATTTTGAGGAAATTAAAATTGAGGCTCTATTTATACAATATTATTTATCTGGAATGTTAAGGTTTTTCTGGGACACTATTCCATCAGATTATTCTTTATGCAATTAGTCGCCTTATTAGATACTTTGGTGCTGAATATTTTTATTGAAACAAGCTTCTTTCCAGTAAAGTTTGCTATTATATTGGTCCCAAAGTGTCACTTGGCTGGGAAATTGTCTTAAGTTCATTAAGGAGTAAAATAAGACCCCTCATGTTTAAAATATCCACTGAGCCTGTATTAGGGTCTGTGCTGTACCTGCAAGCTTTCAGTTCTTGCAGAGGATGGAGCTTTGATCTTAGGTTTGTGTTCCTCAACACACTCAGTGCCACAGAATTTCCCATCCTTCACAACCATACTAGTAAACAGATGAGGAGAAGTATGGGAACATGTTTTTTTAGAACTCTGTAGTCATTAACTTTCTTTTTGAAGCTGTACCTTGAATCTGAGTTCTCTGAATCTTCATTGGGTTTGTGTGGCCAGATTTTGGTGGTGAGGGGGCTACAGAGGTAGTTTCTCTGAGAAGCTGCCAGAAGTTTCCCCAATATCCGACTGAGCCCATGGCAGCTGACTCCAAGACAGACTCACCACTGGCCAAGGCCAAGCCAATCAGTGATGGTAATAGTGCCTCAAATATAACATATTTAATAAAGTGAAATAAAATATAAAAATAAAATAATTTTTAAAATTTTACTTTTAATAAAGTAAAAGGAGCACACATTGAAGCAGCTTGTTCCTGAAGGAATGCACTCCATAGAAAAGGAGCCATACTGGAGCAGGCCATGACAGACTGTAATCCCTTGGGAAGGACTCATGCAGGAGAAGTTCAAGGAAGATGGACTCCCAAAGGAGGGAACCCATGCTGGAGCAGGGGAAGGACACATCTCCCTAAAGAGGAAGCAGTGGCAGGAACAGCATATGATGGACAGACTGTAACCATTCCCTGTCTCCCTGTGCAGCTGGGAGGGAGGAGGTAGAGAATTGACAAGAAAGTTAAACCTGAGAAGGAGGGAGGGCTAGGGGAAAGGTGTTTTTAAAGATTGTTCTTCTCATTGTACTACTCTTGATTTTGATTGGTAATAAATTCAATTAATTTCCCTATGTCAAGTCTGGTTTGCCCATGATGGCAATTGCTGAATGATCTTTCCCTGCCCTTCTTTCAACTCATAAACCTTTTGTAATATATTCTCTTCCCTGTCCAGTTGTGAAAGGGAACGATAAAGCAGCTTTAGTGGGCATCTGGCATCCTGCCAGGGTCAAACCACTATAGAATCTAATAATTCATTTCTAAAGTTAAGTACAAAAGCCTATATGTGTATAGTGTTCATTTACAGTGAACACATAGTGTTCTCATTTGATTGTGGGGTCCTAGGATTATTTTACTATTTACTATTTACTATTATTGCTTACAAACACTGAAAACAAATATAGCTGCCTTTTTTACATCATATTTTAGCAAAGGCTTTGAATAGACCTTCACTATTAGAGTTAAATGGCAGGAAATTTTTAGTTACATTTCTAGTTCTTTATAATCCATGAACTATACAACAATGTTTTCACACTTTTTCCTCATTATTTATTTATTTTATGAATTACAGGAAGTGAGCAATCTTCATTGAAATCAGGTTTTTTTCAGTGTAGCCTAAGCTGATTGTATATCAGTTTAATATAAACACAAAATGTCTTTGAGGATGTCTATGATGGGACATATACCATAGTTGAATTTTAAAAATTCATGTCAGTTAAATCCCACAGCTTGATGTAGTTCGGGAGCAGATTCAGCTAAATAGGTGTAACCTCTTTTAGGGCACTTTTGAGACACTTTCATGTCAGCCCTATCAGTTTATTCGCTCTAATTAAAAAATATGTTAATCTTCCACAGTTTTCAAGAGCTCTGCCTGCAAATGCCAGGCTGGAACAGATATGACATGCCTCAGTAAAACTATCCTAGATATTGAGGAAAAGCTAGAACAACAGTTATTATATCCAGCTTTCAAAATATATTGTGTTTGATTTCTTACACGATTTCACACATATAGAACAGTAGTGGCAGCTACTCATGTTAAAAGCACACCTGTCACTAGAGAAAACAGAAGCCAGATTGAAGTAGACCTATTTTCTTAAATGAATGTAGAACTGAAGAAAGTATTATGCCTGTTGCTTCTGTTAAAGCAACAATTGTCTTACCACTTGTCAAGCCTCATTTAAGTTCCGTAGCTAAAAAACTATTAGTTGCACATCGGAAAAAAAAAGCAAAAAAGAAAAATCAGCCTTTTCAAGGTGCTATATTTTAGTTTGTTTTTTTTTTATTTTCAATAGATTAATTCAAGTTAGAAGGGGACTCTGGTAGTCATATTGTCCAAATCCCAGCTCAAAACAAGGTCATTCTCGAATTAAAAGACATTTAGATTAGATGGTAATACAGTATTACAGTACTCAATAATTTAGAGCTGCCTAACTTTATTTGACCATTTAATGAGCATCCATTTATGCCTATTTTCACAGATGCTTACTTTGAGAAAATTATAAATTTTCTAATAGAAAAATTTCAAAAGAAGAATTAATGAGATGCTTGGGAATATTTTCTGCAGCTTTCTTCTATGTTTTCCTCCATATGAGTGGGAAAGTGTCTAGCCTGGTCACAACATCCCACCATGTGCTTTTGTGCTACATTGTTATAATTTTTTAGAATATTTGATACTTGAGAAAAGCAGAGAGAAAATTGCAATACCAATTTCTTCTTTATTTCCCAACAAATGATGATATATTCAGGAAAGTAGAATTATCTTCTAAAAATGCATTAATTTTCACATAACCTCAATATGTTTACCAAAATTAATTTTAAATTTATATTAAAGCTATGAATGCATTAAAATTGCTGCCTAACAAATTATCCATGGGCATATTCCAAATAACTCACTTCTGCACTTATTCTCAGGAAACCTTAGTTAGATAAAAATTCGCAGCTTATGATAAATGGTTTTCACCTTATTCACAAAATCCTTTAGAAAAAAATTTAGGTCATCAGTGACAGGTGATTTGTGATTGTGGATCTACACAATGCATAACTGCATTATGACAAACATCAATCAATTATGTCAGTCACACATTCTCATAGTCCAAAAAACAGTCATATAATCAAATTAGTGTGTATATTTAAATGTAGTTGCTATAATAAAAATATTAACTTAAGAAGGGAAAATTTAGCTTTGAGCTTCCTGGACAGCTGCAAGTGCTTCAGCTCCTCACACTAAAATGTCTTACTTAAATTCAGTTAGTTAGGTTGGGATTGTTTTTTTTCCAGGCATGGGGTTTCTCCTTGGGAAAGAATTAAAAAAAACAAAAGCTATATTTACAGAAAATACCAACAATAAGTTATTTTATGAGGAGATGAGTGTTCAGCTATTTCTTTTCTGGGAAAATGTTTATTTCTTCTAATATAGAACTTAAGTTCATTTCTGTATTGGCAAAAAAATATTGGCAAAGTTTTTTACTGGAACACAATTGGGAGATATCCCCCAATTTCATTAGTTAAACAATCAAATCATACCACCTCTATAAAAATATAAAAATTAAATTCAAAAATTCAAGAAAAATATTTTTAATAGGCTTGGACCTGAAGTTCTGATTCCTTGCAATGTCTATGAAAGCAAACAAGGAAGTTTTTTTAACAGTCACTTCGCACTTGTTTATCTGGCTACAAAAGGAGCAATGCTCCTCCTGGAAATTAATCATGAACTGTTATTCTCAATATAAATGGTTTGAGACAGACACAAACCTATGCACTTTCTCTTAGTTCAAATCAGTATGGTAATATTACTAAGCCCATCTACATAAAATCCAGTGTTTCATATGTGACTATGCATCATGAAAAGTCTGAAATACGCATACAAAGGCCTAATTTTGTCATCTTTTGAAAGAGCAGAAAAATATTGCTGAGACTGAAAACAGCATAACCTATGCATGAGGAATTAAGAGATAAAAAAAACATTGGTCACACGCTTGTTAAAAAATTGCTTCTTTCTGTCATAAAATAACTTTTCTCCTGCTAATATATTTCATTGTTACAAAGGTCAGTGCTTGTTTGAATAAGGGAAAATAAGCTGTGAGAAACGTTTTATATGATGCAGATGAGAGAATTTTGGCAAAGGCATGCATGTTAATAAGCAAAGTACAATTCTGGCTACAGAGTTACTTATTAAAAAGTTTTCATGATCTATGACCATCATGTGGCTAAGGGTAAGGGAGACTGGGTAATTGATAATATCTAAGTTTTACATAATTTTTCTTCTTTTCTCTGGAAGGTACTTTGCACAGCAACAGGGGAGATATTCCCTTTGTTTTGCGGGTGGGAAAACTGCCCAAGGGCAGTCAAAAGCACAGAACCAAGGTCCAGGGGGCCCAGTGTACTACACTGACTCTACAGCATTGCAGTTTACAAAACTATTCATTAGTATTTCTTCTTGGAGTAGCTTTTCCCTCACCTTAGACAGAGAGCCCAAAAAGTATTGCTAGCAAACCTACCTTAACCAATAAGATGCTCAAATTCACTGTGGCATGAAGTATACAGATAATATTTTCAGTGATCAAGATCAAAGCCTCTTCCCAGTGATATCAATGAACTCTATTATCACAAAAACTAAGGTGTTCTGTAGTGAATCATCCTTTCAGGTTTCAAATTAAGGAATGAATGAGAAATAGTGGTATTAAAAAAGAAAAGCTGTAAAGAAACCATTTTTTTTTCCTCCAGATTCTGAATGACATTTTCATTTCGTCTACTATTCTTCCCCTGTAAATCAATTGCATAAAGGTACTGTATCATGGCTCTACAGACCTCACACCTTGATTTCATTATATCTTCTGCAGTTCTGGAAAGTTTAAACATAAACTGGAGGTAAGACACTATCTTTGGATCTGATACACTTACAGCCACTTTACATTAGCATTAAAGTTTACATTTATATTAGCACTCAAATATACATCTTTTTTAGGGCATTTATACCCCTCAGCTATGGTGAGATCTATGAATAACCCATTTTAATATAGTTGTCCTCACAGTGCTGCTTTAAGGTTGGAAATTATTATCATTCACTATTTTTGAGTGGAACCACTTGGCTGCATTTCTAAAATCATCATTTCTGATGAGAACTTAGCCAAAAATCAGCTACATTTCTGAGTAAGATCTAGGCATTAGCATTGTGAACCTGACTTTTCCTGTGCAGCTTTAAGAATCCATCTTTTCCATAACCTTGTAATAAAAATGCTGTCCAGGGAGATGTGAAGTAAGAAAAATTCAAGCCAAAGAGAACCTGCAACTTGGGCACCTACCTGCCACCACAAGTACTTTTGTACTAAAGATTAATGAAGGGAAAATAAAAAAAAAAAAGAAAATAGCTGTTTTCAGCAGTAGTGAAGCAATTTCTGTTTCTTAAACTGGAAAAGTGCTATGAAGACATTGAAATATTTACATTTGCTTTACAGTTTCAGTTTAAATTGTTTAGGGTCATACAAATATATGGCAACACGTATGTTCAGCCTGTTGAATCAAGAGTCCCGACCAATACACATTTCCCTTATTATGCAGTTGTCTTAGTAAAGTCAATATACTTAATTTTATGCTACACACTTAATATGAATAATTATTTTGCTGAATCAGGAACTAAATGCCTGAAGACACAGAGAGTCTATGAAGTGCAAAAACACTCAGGTAGCATAACGATGTGTATCACACAAGCACTAGCATATCTTTGGCATTTAATTGCTACTACAGTTCTCAGCAAAGCTACCAGCACACTATTGCTTGAAACATAGAAATCTTGCAGAAAGGAAAAGCAACAATATGAAAACTTCTTTTGCTATTCTCTAGTCGTAGATTCCCACTGCTCGATTTTTCAAGATAAATATACTGGTAGGAAGTAGCAGCAACAAAATGTATCTCCAACGAAGTCAATGTGTGCTTTATAAATTGGCAAAAATTGCACTTTACATTTTAATTTTAGTAATGCCATCAATTTTTGCTGAGAAAATGGTAAACGTGTCTTTTCTAAAGGTCTCTGTGCTGAAAATTACTCTGTAATCTTTGTTTCTGCTGTAGAAATGCATGATTTCAAAAGGGATAGAGGAATAACAAGCAGTAGAAGGAAATACAGAGAAATATACTTTTTCACTTTGGTGTCTGCACAACACAGTGTGATAAGGCTGAAGAGAAGGAATTGATAACTAAATAATTGAAAATTACTACAGAGGAAACACAGGAAGGAGAGAAAAAAGTCAAAGAGACAGGAACAGTTAATGCCTTATCCTGTTCATAAACCATTATACAGATTGGTTGCACACTCAGAGTTGTCTGACCAACATATATAGACTGAAAAAATAGAGTAAACAAAGATGTCAGGGGAAGGCTAAATTCTCTCACACAGAAAGAGATCTAAATGCCACTTTAGATTTCTTATAATAAATCATCCCATCATAAGGTTCTAGTTGATCCTACTGAGAGGAGCAGAAATGCTTGATACCATATCTACATCCGTGTACCAATGTTTCAGGCACTTTCGTCGTCTCCTCTGGACCCACTCCAACAGGTTCATGTCTTTCTTGTGCTGGAGCTCCAGAGTTGGAGGCAGTACCCCAGGTGGGTCCTCATGAGGGTGAAGAAGTGTGGAAGGTTTATCTCCCTTGACACAGTGGTGATGCTTCTTTTGATGCAGCACAAGGTACAGTCCTAATTCATAGAGGCAAATCTGTAGAATGTAACAGTGGGTAGTGAGCACACATTTCAAAGTTCTATAATCTAGTCTGGTGAAAAAAATTCACATTTGTGGCTACAAAGCTTCAAATACATTTACTGAAATTATTTTCTTGTAAAATTTAATGCAAAAGAAAATAAGTTTATTTAATCTGGGACAGTTTCATAATACAAACCCAAATATAGTAGATGAGAACAACCAGGAGGCATATTCCAAAAGTGCATTACTGATCTAAGCTAAGACTTTAAAACATGTTTTCCCTAAAATTAACCGGAATGAAAAATAGGGCCAATGAGAGATGCTCATAGGCCACTTTCTAGAATGGCAACTGGAGCATAGCTAGGACACACTGCAATCTCAAAGGGTGTACCATGATGTGGTCAGGCACTCTCCAAATTCTTCTGCAGATTTTAGATTCTCTGGTGTCTCAATATGTGTGTGTCGTAGGTTGGCATTGTTCAATAGAACCAATGAAGTTGCTGCGTTTTTTGTAAAGACACATTCTTAAGACAGAAAAGCGGAGGGGGACTCACTTCACTTCTGGCCCTGGGAGGTGGAGGTGGGCCTGGGCCAAGTGGGGTCTGAGCCAGCCTGCTCGGCCCTGGGTGACCAGGCCTGGGCTGATTTTACCTCCCTGGCCTTGCTGAGATTTTCCTGTTCCTGGAGGGGTGGTGATAGGGCTGCTGAGCCTCTCACTGAGGAGCCCGCTGGGCCCCAAAGCCAGGAAGGACTCTGAGACCAGAAACAACCCCGAGACGGAGAGCAACCACGTGGCTGAGGATCGCAGCAGCCAGGATGGTGCCAAACAGCCACAGCTACTCCCTCATGGCTTACGATGGACTCTATCTGCTCAGATACTTTAAACCAACTTTACTGCAGGTAAAAAAGGACAAAAACATCGTCTGCAGGTTTTTTTTTGTCTCAGTCTCAACACTTCAGGAGGACGAGGCTGACATGATGCTTAACAGAGACCACATGGCAGCAGAGAAACACGGCAAGGTACATTCCCAATACAGAATTCAAATCAGATTAACCTTTCAACATTGTAAGACTCTATAAAAACTGTTTCAATCAGTGATAAAATTTAACTCTTGAGGTCAGTTAGAAAGAAATTTGATTTTAAACTGAAGGATTGAAGTGAATGTTTTGAATTTAGATTTAAATTCTTTTGTAAAGCTATGGTAAAGCTGATATATCAGATGGTTTAATTTCTCTGTGACATATAAAAATGTATTGGAAAAGTAGCAATTTTTAATACAACTGTGAGCTGGAAGTTTAGTAGTTGAAACAAATGGATATTACTGTGATTTAAGGAGAAATATAAAGAGAAATGAGAGAAATGAAAAAGATAGTAAAGAGACCTTTTGTTTCTAGAGATAAATGAAAAACCTGTTGTATACTAAAGGAGCTCATTCTTAAAATAATACCCCAATAGTTGATGTAGTCTATGAAAGCAGTTGTATAAAAGCTGCATAACAAGAGAAATGCTTTGTCACTTCAAAATAATTTCATTTCAGGGCGGTTATTTTTGTTTGCGACAAAGCCACAAGAAAGCCTGTTTTCTTGTGGAAAAAGTCTTCATACCACAACAAAAGAAACTCTTCTCCCCAAGTGAATTGAAGATCAGACCATTTTTAAAGGTAGCAAACTGACTAAAATTTGTGGGCTTTATCTTTACATTGTCAGTGAAAAAAAGAAAAAGGTTGTCTGGAATTTTGTTCTGATTATCTCATTATTATTATTATTTTTCTCATTTAGCTCTGTTAATAAAGTTTTTTTTTTGTATGTTTTCAAGTTTGAGGCTGCTTTGCTTTCTTTCCTTTTAATCCTATCTCACAACAAAAAGTAAACCCCCAACATTAATTGGTGCGTTGGCTGGGAAAGACCAAATTAATCCCACAACAGGGTGCCTGCCTATCAGCCATAGCATTTAAAATCATACTACAGACAGTGGAGATCTGGTGATTGCTATTAATGCAGACTGCTGAGCTCCTCAACCCACCTGAACATGAACATTCAGATAAGGTCAGGTCTTCAGCTCTCCAGACATCACTGGATATTTAAAGGAGCCTCAGCTCATTTGTCTACACAAGGCTCTCTGGGCACTATCCCAAGTGTACAGCCTCAAACATCTTCTCTTGTACATGGATCTCCAGTGGGCACTGATGATTAGATGTGTATTTTACACATACTGCATCCCTCTTGTCAAGGATGGAAGTGGCTGAAGGATTACATATCAGTTGAAAGGCAACAATTTTCATTACACAGATTTCTTTAAGAAATGTTTGTTCAAGTCACTTGAAAATTCCCAATATCTCCAGAAGTCTGAAAATGTAGTGCTCAAGAGCTAAGCTCCTTAGAAATCACTTCATCCCAATTGCAAAGATGCATTTCATTTTGCAATGGGAAAATGCTGCAAAGCTTGGCACAAGGATGACGTCACAAAAGCTCAATCTCACTTTGAAAATGATAAATCTTCTGGTACTTTCATACCCTCAGTCCAGCTAATTTTGGACATCTTCCAAGTCACAGTATGCATAAGACAATTTTTTTTCCAGTGTTCATAGAAGATATAAATAATGTGCTTTGGCTCATATGTCAAAGTAATATTATCAGAGATAGCTTCACAAAGTCACCTTTGGATAATAAAGAGTTACTTTCTTATAAGAATAGATATTGCATAAACAGAGTTGGATGAACTCAAGAGATATGAGAGTGTCTTCTGGGAACCACGCGACTGGCATTTTGTAGTTTCTGTAGTAGATTATAAAACAAATTGGTGAAAATGTATTGAATGTTTCACCATTTTTCCTATTTTTGCCTTCTTCAGCAGTGAATATATCCTGAAAATTCCCTCCCTCCACTAGACCGACATGCCTTTTTTTAACCAAACTGTTTAGAATTCTATGCTGTACATCTTCTTAAGTTTCTTTGAGTTTCTTTCTATTCTTGAGCCATACAACTCTTTTGTTGCCTAACACCAGGTAACAAGATTTGAGGATCCTTCAGCTTTCTAGGCTTTCATCTAGCTTTCATTTCTTTTTCTGATTTTCAGATCTCTTCTGTCTTATCTGTCAGTCTTTAGTCTTCTCTCATGGTTTCTCTGGTTACTTCTTACCAGACTTTGTACCTTACTCCTTATAGCAGTTCAATTTACTTTTCCAGAGAGTAATAATCTCTTTCAACACCACCTCAAACAACTTCCTACCTAGATACTGACAAACTTTCCTATTCTGTACCCATTTCTTTAACCTCCATACATTACTCTAGACCACATATAATCTATTTACATCTACCCATGTCTTTCATTCTTTCAAACCCATGTCTGTCCCTTCAGGCATCCAGCATTGCCCATGGATATAATGGATTTGTCTTTCTCTGCCATCCTGTTCTCAGACAACAGGGTGGGTCAGTTTCCTTTTCTCTTCTTTACCAACAGCTTATATTTTCTGCTTCCCCTTTGCCAGACTTAGCTTCAGAGTTCCACTTGCTACTGTTAATACTTTTTTTCATTGCCTAATACATTAATTCCCTTAGGAACATAACTAATTTTCCCTTTTCTCTTTTTCTGTCTTTCTCTCTCTCTCTCTTTATGTCTATCTATTTGAAGGTCATCACTGTCTATTCTTCCCATTCTTCTACCAATAGCTTTTTTTTTATCTGTTCCTTGAGACCTTTCAGTTCTCACAGTTCAAACCACATCCAGAAGGAATAAAGAAAATTATTTATTTAATTCTAATCCATTTTCTCTGGTTCTTTTCAAGCTTTTATTATGACAAAACTCTGTCATGTCTCTTCCATGCCAGCCACTTCCTCATCTATTTTGTTTTCTATAGAAAATGCATATCTTAAGAATGAAATTTTTGAAAAGCTGACAATCTCAGTTCGAGTAATTTAACAGTGGTGACACCAAGGAATATGATTTACTTATCTCTTTTCATATAGAGACCCAAAGTGTGTTGAAACTATGTGTATCATATCACATCTAGCTGCCCAGGAAAATTATTGTCTTTATTTTTAACAAACTGAGAATATAAGGTGTCTCATTACCTCTGTGATGTCACAAAAAAAAGAAACCCCAAAAACTGCTTCAGTGAAATTCTGAGTCTTGTTCATAATAGAAAATATTTTTGTAGCTATTCGTTTGAATTGTAACATAGACTTTATTACACACTCCTGTTACTAATATTTTTGTTAACTAATATGTGCATTGTTTATAAACTCACCTATGTTCTCATCCCTGCTCTTTCTCCCTGTCTTCATAGCCACCACTTGAGAACCTGGAAAAGGTTATATCAAATGTAGGAGCAATAGGGTATTTACAAATAAGCATTCTCAAAAGAGAAATTTGGCATTCAAACTACAAAAGGGAAAATTCTACATTCTTTCATTAAACAAAACCACACCAAAAGTATTACTTAATTCAGTCAGGAAACACAAAACGTCATCTCAATAACTTCCAATAAATGTAATTTTGAATATCAAGGAAATAAATGGACAGAAAGATACCAAAGTAATCTGTGAATAGAATCCAATTTTAACAGAAGAAATAAAAGGATTGGATTTGTCTAATGAAAAATAGATGTCTTCAATATTAATATCTCCCAGTCCTAGATATCCTTCCTTCTAGACCAATAAAACTCTGCTATACTTTTCTCCTCATCTAAATTTAACTATTCTGAAAAATTTGACTATTATCTTTTTCTTTCCTGCTTCTCTCTCTTTTTCCCTGTATCTCTGCAGGGTTGTCTGGAGCATTTTTAACCAATACATCCCAATTTAGTTGCAATATTATTACTCTAGTAATACCATCTTGAGGATGTCCCTGGCATGCTCTCATTGATTCCTGTTGGGTTTTTTAATATGATTATGATCTTTCATTTCAAAGCTGAATGTAAATCAGCAAAAGTGCTGATAAGTTACCAGAATCTTCTTTCATCTTCATCCTGTTTTCAGTTCTATATCTGCTGTCAGAAGTTCTCCTGTCTTACAACTTTTGCTTGTCCTTTGTTACATTCCTGAATAAGTGCTTCCAGTGGGGAATTAGAAAGCTGCTCTTTTCCACCTAAGCCTGGCTGAAATATAGTGAGAGCATTTCATTACAGAAGAGTCATAGTGTTTGACAAGATGTGCAAATTTTTATAATATATACAAAATTATCTGGTTTAAATATGTAAAACCCAAATTGCATTATGTAAAATTAACAACCTAGGAGAAGATTAAATTGGTAGAGGGAGCTAAATATTTGTTTCAGAGAAAATGGAATAAAATATTGTGGGCATCCAACTCCTAAAGTCTTTTAGCCTTGCATACATTTGAATTATTTGGGAAAGAATTGCTGGCATATGGTTTCTTACCTCTGATTTTTAAAAAGGTGACCAAGAAAGTAATTTTATCTCTTATATATGAAAGTACTTCCCACTCCTCTTTGTTTTTTTAACTGATCTTTAAAATTTTTCAATGTTTTTTCTTTTCAGAGTTGTTTGTCTTACCCTTTTCTGTTCCTGTTTTTCCATTTTACAATTTAAAGACAAAAAAATATATACCATAAAGGGCAATATTTTAGAAATAAATTACTTAGGAAACAGGTATTTGGGGAAACAAAGGAGCTCATGGTCATGGGCTCTTTTTTTAATATGACATTTGGATAAGCAGCTGTGATCGTTGTATGCATAAAGAAATATTGAATAGAAATAGAAAGCTGATCTACAGCACTAGTAAAGCTATTACTGGAATATTATGTGTGATTCTAACGTCCAAATTAAAAAGAATAAAAAAAAAAGAAGTTGAAAGTGAAAATTAGGGCTTAGACAAAAATTTATTGGGTCAGAAAAATATTAATTTAATCAGTTATTAAAGTTATTAAGATTTGATTTGGTTAAATTACCTAAAAAACACAAAAATCCAGATTTGATCACTGTCAACCGAACTGCAAAATTACTGTAATACATACAGACAACCTATTGAGACACAAATAGATTCTGAACATCATAGAGCAAATGCTGATGTTGTGATTCTGTCCATATTAGGATATTTTACAGTATAATGATTTTGGATAATCTTAAAAGAAGGAGCCCACAGCAAGCCATTTTACGGCACTAGTAACAATGCTGGTCAAAGTATCCTGGCACTGAGATTAGTATCTGCCAGCAACCAGAGAAAAAACTTTCAGGGATCTTTTTGTATGAGTAATGTCACAGAATCATGTAGGTTGTAAAACACCCTTTGGGATCATCAAGTCCAACTGTTAACCCAGCACTGCCAAATCTACTGTTAAACCATGCCTCCAAGTGCTACATCCACATCTTTTAAATAGCTGAAGGGATGGTGACTCAACCACTTCCCTGAGGAGCCTGCTCCAATGCTTGATAACCCTTTCAATGAAGAATTTTTTCCCCCTGGCACTACTTGAGGCTGCTTCCTCTTGTCCTATCTCCTGTTGGTTACATCAAAGAAGATTTCAGTCAGTAAAGACATGATGTAGAAGCGTAAACAAGATCTAGTGGCTGAAAGTGGGATCTACTATGTAACCACTACAAAGGCAAATAGCCAGTAAAATAATTCATCTAGAAATAATTTACCTTGATGACTTGATGCCTTGGATTCAATGTCATTTTAAAGAGCAATCTCTAGATCAGCGATGAATACTGATTTAATATAGTATCACTGAAGAAATACTATGGTCAGGACACATGTTAGTTAACCATCAATGTGCATAATGATCTCTAGGATTATCTGAATTCATGAAAAGGAAAAAAAACCTGATACAGACCAGTAGAAATACAGAAAATTATTTTTCATTAAAAGAATATTATTAAAATTTCCTGAAAATTCTCTGACACTGTACTAGTAGCAAGGTGGCCTCAGAAAGGGATCTGCTTTACCTTTCATACTTGTTTGAGAACCAATGCACAGAGTAAAAGGACAACAGAAGTTCCCTTGGCCATGCTGAAGGCAGTATTTACAGAGCCACTGGAAACCCTTCCATTCCTGAAGCCTGCTAATATTTCTGCCAGCTTCAAGAGGCCTCTCATTGTTTGAGGTTCTGCAGCTCTGAAGCACTGCTTCAATGATTTGCTCAGACTCACTTCTGGCCAGTTTTTGAGCAATAGTGATCAATCACAATTGAGTTCCTGGTACCGTGTCACAACAAACTGATTAAACTCTCCCTAAAGAAATCACAGCTGTTATTGGGCCTAACAATATCACCAGGACTTTAAATTACAAAGGAGATTATATTTGTGTCTCAGAGAAAACATTTTAATTTGAAAGCTCAGCAAAGGATAAAAAAATTGTTCCAACAATTTTTAGTGATTTTTGTAGGTATTTAAGAATAGTACATTTGCTTTCAGAACTGTAGCGTGAGAAAAAATTCCTCTTTGTCATGATACTTGTAAGGTATTCCTGTGCCTTTTACCGTTTTACTGCTCACAAACAAATAATCCTTGTTTAGCAGGCAGCAAGCACAAAGATAACGTAGGCTTCCTTAGCCAGTCCAGAGCTGCTGCTGAAGGGCTGCAAGGACCCACTGCAGGGATGACTCAGATTGATAGCAGACATCCTAGCCTGGAGGAATCCCACTGATTGCTAAGGGAGAGACTCTTAGGAAAGTAATTACCATTGCATAACCTGTGATCTAAAAATTCTGGCTTTACCTCATCTGTAAATTCAAAAAACCTTATTATGGGAAGTAATGACTAAATTTAAGCTCAGAAATGTTTTACACAGAAGTACTGAAAGTCACAGCCGACACATATGCTTAGGGATTACATGCAGTGTAACTACATCCTTTAAGTGTCTCATAAAATTAACTGCATTGACTTATACTGAGTTCAGATTTCATAGTACTGCTCTGTTGCTCAAAATAAAATTTAATGGATCAAGCAAGAAAAATGTCTATGCTTTCCAAGTGCAAAATAAGGAAATTATATTACCTATATTTATTTAAAAACAAACAAACCCCACAAAACCCCTCAAAAACCCTAAAATTAAAAAACAAAAAAAAAAACCCAAAACAAAACCAAAAAAATGTCAAACACGCAACTCTCCCTAAAAACTCAAAATAGCATTTGCATTAATTATTTAGCTGACTCAGTGCTTAGGAGATTATATTGAGATGAGATCCCTTAACAGAAATAGACTCTAAGTCTGCCTGACCTGTGCTAAGATAGTATCTTGGACAAAGAGGCAGAATAGGCCTTGAGCAACCTCTAACAAATATGTGTAACTTAGAGCATAATTTAACACACAATTTGAAGCAGTTTTCCTCTACACTCACAATATGGTCTCATTTTGCTCAGGGCAAGGGAGCAATGGCAAGGAGTTTGCTGGTGCCATCTTTGCAAAGTACATCACTACTTGCCCATGAACAGATGCCTTGATTCCCTTTTCTAGAGAGCTTGCTTTACCATTTTTATATTTTAAGCAGTCACAAGCACAAAGGAAAGGGGGACAAGCGCTAAGCAAAACTCAGAGGCATGATGAACAAAATCTGATTGGAATCTGCCTGCCAGCTGAGCAAAGCTGCAATTTCCCAAAACATCTGCCTATTACACCCACAATTACATGGAACAAGGTCAGACAGAAAGATTTGATAGATCAGGCTTGCAAACACAATATTCAGACTCATCAAAACTATTAAAAAATGAGTTCAACAAGCCATGTAGCCACACACAGGAGAACTTTTTCACTTGAATTTTGCCGATCTTTTGAAAATTCAGTGTATTTTAAGCAGATGCAGAAGTGATTCAACTTCAGACAGATTTCTTTAGAGATAATGATTTTGTTTTCTTGACAACTCGTATCCCAAGCATGCCTAAAGATGAGAATGGCTAAGAATGCTGGAAGAGAGCAAGTTCTCCTCTCAGATTTTCTTTTCTTTCCCCACGCCTGCCACACTACCCACAGCATTCAGGATGCAGGCCACTGGCTCCTCATTCAGGCCATAACTCTTAGCCAGGACTTTCAGATAGGGATGCAATACCTTAAAATTTCAAAACTGTGTATTCTCTTTGCACATGCTGAGATCCAAACCAATTATGTTTCTGTTCTTTACACTCAGAGCTTTGAACTCAAATGTTCTTTCTTTTTCTGTATTGGCTGCATCTTCAGCTTTGTCTGTATTTGTTGATGCCTGCTGTGACCCATCTCAGGTTCACTGACCATCCAGAGCAGGCAGAGAGGTACATTGTGCACTATTAAATAAAAGCAAGTGGGGGGGTAAACCTGAGACATAAATCCTTGCTCATCCACACCACTGAATTGTTGGGTTGCTTTTTTTTATTTTTTTTTTTCCCAAATACTTCTCCAAGACACATCTGCTAACAAAAGATTTCAGTAACATGGATATCAACAGTTCTGAAGCATGTGATGTGGTTTCTAATCCTGTTTTAATCAATATTGTAGACATGGCCAGTGTGCATCACAGTTCCAGTCTCATCCTTTGCAAACTATTTCTTTATGATGAAACCACAGCAGAAAGGAGTGACTCATATGCATATGCAGCATCCTGGTGTGGATTCAGGACATGCCCAGCACAGACACAGAGACCTAGGAATTCGGATATGCTCTTAGGCTTTACTGTACAGATATCACTTTACTGAATTAAGTTCTTTTAGAGTGAAAGGTGAGTATTGACTTATTTGTACAGTATAAAAAGGGAAAAAATTATTCATCCTTTAAACATCTGGAATATAAGGTTGATCTTCATAAAACTTCTTCTTAAAATTAGGTCAATATAATGTTTCATAGGACAAAAAAACAAATGAGAATTATCTTGTTCTTGATTTTCTTTCAAAATGTTTTTTTCAGTTTTTCCTTTTCCGATATGGGAAATGATTTATTTTATGTTAATGTTGCATACTCCCACAATGCATTAATATTAATATATTATAATACCTAAAAATGATACAAGGCATCAAGCCTATGTTTCATCAGAAACAGATTTTCTTTTCTTTCATTCCTCAATTTAGGGATAAGGATGTAAGAAACAAACAATCCTTAATTTCCCTTATGGCTCTGAGGATGGTTCTAAAGTGTAATGCTTTGAGGTGTGTGACAGAGAAAAACAAAAAACCATGAAAATCAGTGACTGAAATTCAGAGCAATCACAACATTCTATGATACAACTCTACCTTTTTTTTAACTGGTTGTTTGAGTAATTGTGGAGGAATGTGAGTGCATGTTTTTGAATTTTTTGTCCTATAACCTCAGCTTCTGGAATCAAGTGATTATACCAGAAGCTAGATTGTAATTTCTCATTAGGTAAATTCACAACTTTCATAGTTGAGGGAGATCTTAAAAGACATTAATTAACTCCTAGAATCAGTCCAAAAGCCACCCTAAATGTTGTGATTTTCTCAGGTTGGAGTCAAAATTTCTGAATGTTTCTACGGGAACACAATACAATAAAAAGACATAAACTTGGCCAGGTTGCCATATGTGAGCATCGTGCTGTAAAAGACTGCAGATTGATACCCAGTTCCTGTATGCTATAGAAATAATCAGAGAAAGGGGCTATGCTCACTGTGGAGCATATGCTCATATTCCCAAATCAAAAACAACATGATGTTCACAGTGATATAGAACTCAGAGTTTGGTAAGCAAAAGTGAGGAATGACAACATAGTAGCAAGATCTCTTTGAAGGTTAAATGTGACTGACATATTTATTATCTACAAAACTTTATTGCTGCAAGTTGTTCTCCTAAGGCATATTGAAGATACACACTTTTCCCTTTCGTGTGTTATTCAGAAACCTACAAGATATCTACAAGAAACACAAGCTTCTCTGTAATAAAAAAAAATCCCAGAAACAAATTTAATTTTCAGATGAGTGCCTGGGCTGGTCAGACTGTTCATCTTCACCATCAGTTGGCTACACACCAGTGTCTTTCCTAAAAATCACCTCCCTCTCCTCTGCTTTTCATACTGTTTTGCATTGAGAACTTTATTCACAATGTTTTGCATTGTGAACTTATTTTACTTTATGTACAAAAGCTCAGTCAAATTCTCAGGGAACTGCAAAAACTCTCCCAAGTTTTCACTAACCACACACAGGCACACAAGAGCAGAAATTAAAATTACTGTATTCATTATCTTCTTCTTTCCACTCAGCTTTTAAATGCAGACACCTCTGGTATGGACTGTGGCAGCTGTTCAACACCAACAAGAGGGTTGCTACTATGCTATTCGTCTCCTTAAGAGGAATATAATTGCTCAAGTGGAGAATAAAAGAAATTTCCAAACAGTAAAGCAGACAGACCACAGTAGGTAGAATGTACATTCAGTGAAATACGTAAAGGTAGCAAAAATATCTTTAAAATTATTTAGAAAAACAGTCATCAACTCTTTAGAGCATGAAAGTTTTACAAGATATTACTGCTAGAGCTGATTTAGAATTTTTTTTCCTGTAGAAAGGATATATCTACCCTAAAACACCCAATTAATAGTGCATAAAATTTATTTGATCTATTTTTTCTTCTATTTTTTTCTCACAAAGTCTGGCCAAACCATATAGATTCCAGGAAGGTTGTAAAGAATTTATTTTCAACAAAGTCAGCATTTGTTGGAGGGCTATTTTCTTCTAATACAGTTTTTGCAAAAATTCATGTTGAAATATTTTTTAGTGAGATAGAGTTCAGGAAGATTGCAACTTGAAATCTAAAATTATTCAAAAAAAGGAAGAAATGAGATAAAGCATAGCCTTTCTGATACTTAATTGCCTCAATGAAAACGTACTTACATCTCTGCACTGCTCTCCTGAAACCTTACATGGAATGCTGCATCCATCTCTGGGGTCCTCAGCACAAGAAGGACAAGGGCCTGTTGGAGCAGGTCCAGAGGAGACCACAAAGATGATATGAGGGTTAAAGCACCTCTCCTATGAAAACAGGCTGAGGTAACTGGGGTTGTTCAACCCAGAGAAGAGAAGGATCTGGCAAGACCTTATTGTGTCCTTCCGGTACCTAAAGGGGTCTTGTAAGTGCAGGACTGACTTTATTACATGGGCTGATATTCATAAGTCAAGACAGAAACAATTTTTAACTAAAAGAGATTTAGACTCGATGATAGAGAGATATTCTTTACTCAGAGGCACAGGAGCATACTGCCCAGAGAAGCTGTGGGTGCTCCATTCCTGGAAGTGTTCAAGGCCAGGTTAGATGGTGATCTGAGAAACCTGGTCTAGTGGGTGGCATCTCTATCCATGTCAGGGAAGTTAGAGCTTTATTCAGTTCAGTGTCATTTCCAACCCAAGCCTTTCTATGGTCCTATGTTCCTTTACTCTCATTTACATCTGGATATTTTATAGAGAAATAGCACAATTCAACACATAAACCCATTCTTATAAGTAAGGAAGCAGAATGACATTCACAGATGAAACCCAGTCTGTGGTGAACCACAATTAGGATTTACAATAAGTGCTACTTCATTCTTTTTACACCTTCCTTTTGTAATGTAATTGGTCAAAATGACCTTTTGCAAGAAATTGAAGAATCTTGTGCTCCTTATTTCAGGCAAGCTATTTTTTATTGTTAAATATCAACATAAAAATATATTGCTGCTACTCAACCTGAACACTCAAAGTAAAGGCATGCAAAGGGAATTTCTGAGAGTGTAGTTAATTATTGCTATTAGGTGCCCTGCCAGGGACTGAGAAACCCAGACTCTGTGACTGCTAATGGAGTACTCAGGGCCACTGATCTTGGTACAAGGCAAGTCATGGTGCTGGTGACCTTCACCAGTGGATTATGACAGTGACACCCTGGAGTTGCTCCACAGCTACAACATGTATCTGTCAGATGATTGGTGCTTTGATAGCCATATCTTTTGAGGGAAATACATGACCTGTTCTGACCTCAAGAAAAGAACATATACCAGAGGAAAAGGGCTCATGGTGTGCTAATAAGAGAAGGTTATGACATTTTCAAAATGAGGGAGAAATCAAATTAGGTTGAAACTAAGTCAGAAAAATCTACTGCATTACCATGGGTACCTGTGTTATAATTTTTTATATTTACTTGTGGACACAAAAATGAATTTCTTTTATTTTTTTTTTAGCTGCACAGATCTATACAGTTGAAATTTTAGTATAGGGGAATGAAAGATCCAAATCTACTTCAGAACATCAAATAATTAAAATTGAATTAGGATGTAATACCTGATTGTGACTCTTATCTTCAGCTGATGTTTTCAAAATGAAATTTAGTTAGCAGGTGTAAGACCCCTGTAAAAAATGTGCAAATATGACTGATCTTTTACAAATCAGGAATAGCCTTCATTTTTTATAATCCAGAGAGACCATAGAGCTTTTGTCACTGTTCTTGTTCTTTCTGTATGCACAAACATAAGAAGGTGAACAACTTACTATTTTCTTTGAGGAACATGTACTAAAAAATACCAGAAGAGAAATAAACTCTTGAAATTGCAGCTAACAGATGCATTTGGTAGCTCTGTTACAGAGACAGAAGCATCCAGAGCCAGGAAAATCTACAAAACTATTAAGACAGTGACCTCAAATAGAAGACTTGAATTTAGTTATTGCCACTATAGCAGTCTTATTGGACATTTTGGCATAGCTAAATGCCAAAAAAAAAGGTTTTAATATCCAACTGTCAGGTAAAAAATGTGGAATCTAATTACAAAACATGTAAAAGTTTGATGATGAAAAGATAGCTGTTAACTTATTCATGCCAAAATTTCTTAGGGTCTGGCTCTTAAATCCTGGTATTTGAAGATAGATGGTGTATTAACTTGGAGAGAACTGTTTATCTCTGTTCATCCTTCTCAGATATAAACCTTACACTTAGGTAGCTGAGACATGCAAAATCACTTTCTCCTGAAATACAAGACTGATACTGATACTGTTTTCTCCTCCAGTATATCTGACTTTGCTGACTAGACAAATGATATGAAAATTTCAGTTGAGAAGACTTTAAAACCATATTTGCAAACATGTTTTCAAATTCTCTTATGTGGACCAAACCCTAAAATTTTAGTTTCATCAGATCCCAGGTTATTGGATAATCTAAGAGAAGTGCCTCTCAATCTGTTTTGTGTTAAATAATACTCAGTTTTGCTCAATTATCTATTAAATTGAAATGAGGTTTTATTTGAGTTCTTCAAATGTCAGATTATTTCCTTGCCATTATTTATTTTGGAAATGAATACTTTGTTATATTCCACCTGTTTTTAATGAAAAGCCTTATCTAATGGATATGCTCTGGGAATGTCAAGGTGTTTCAGCACCCCAAAGAGGGTAGCAGATAGTCACACAACCTAAACACTTTCAGTTTGCATTCTAAGCTACTTAGACAAAAATAACACCAAAATATTGGAATCAGGATTCCGAAGTGTTCAAAAGTACAGTTTTATTGAAAAGTAAGTAGTCTACCTTTTTTATCCAGTCATAGTCCATTTGCCCTCCACATTGGATATTATTTTCTGGATTTTTTGTACAAGTGAATCAGCTAGTTCCCTTGGAAAGTAAGATGGGTAAGTTCTCTAAAGATCTGTAACCACCAAAAAGTTAATAATTCAGCCAACACCTCTGAGCAGAGAGATTGCTGTCTGGTATGCGTTAGGAAAATGATATGGATGAAGCCAAAGTGAACCAACCTCTGTTCATCATTGCCACACATATGAAAAAAACAAATTTACTTCACACATCATTAAAGAGATTAGTGAGAGTAAATTATTTCATCAAAATACACACAATTAAATGTATTTAACCTCAAGGACAGTGGGGAATGCTACTGGAGTAAGTGAAAGAAATTTGAATTTAACATGATAAGGAAAGCAATCAAAACTGAATTGTATTTGTAGACCAATGCACACACACTCTTAAACTGTAAGAGCAGTATATATGGAGTTGAAGGAAGTAAACTCATGGAATCTAAAAGAGTGAGAAACAATCAGCTCACATTTAGTCGAGCATAAAAATTTAACTCAAAATGCATTTTACAGGAATTTCCAGGAGTAGTCACTTTCATTCAAATGGAATGATACTGGATTCCATGCACAGATAAAACCTGTGCTCAGCATAATAGATCATTTGGGCATCTCTCAGTGGAATATCTCCTAGCTACAAGGGGTTTTGTGCTCATTATGATTGGGATAGCATTAATTTTCTCATCAGTAGCTGCTATGGCTGTGTTTTAGGTTTGGGCTGAAAACATGGCTGATGTCAGAGGGATGTTTTTTGATACTGTGCTGACCAGTGCTTACACAAAGTCAAGGCCTTTTCTGCTTCTCACCCCACCCCAACAGAGAGTGAGTTGGGTTTGCGCAGGCAGTTGGGATGGGACACAGCCTGGACAGCTGACACCAACTGGCCAAAAGAATCTCCTGTACTTTACAGCATCATGCTCAGCACATAGAGCCGGGGGAAAGAAGAAGGAAGAGGAGGAATGTTTGGAGTGATGACATTTTTCTTCCCAAGTCAATGTTAATATGTGAGGGAGCCCTGCTATTCTGGGGATGGTGGAACACCTGCCTGCCCATGGGAAATGGTGAATGAATTCCTTGTTTTACTTTCCTGGTGACTTCTTTACTTTTTCAACTGTCTTTATCTTAACCCATGTGTTTTCTCACTTTTAATCTTTCAATCCTCTCCCTTATCCCACTGTCAGGAGTGAGTGATTAACTTTGTGGTGCTGAGTTGCTGGTTGCTGTACAAAAAGTAGAAAAATTTGTAAGAGCAGCTCTTTCAGAAAGATTGAGGCAAGGGTGCTACAGTCCACTCCTGTGAAATCTATGGTCCTCTAACTTCATTAGGGTCTCAGGGGAGTGTATATGGCAAGAGAAGTTTTGAATTCAATACTTAAATTCAACAAAATGCTTAAAGAAGACGTAAGACTGTGATTAAATACTTAGTTGACTTGGGACAGCCAAGTTCCTCACTGGAGCAAAACGAAACTAGGTACAGCTGGCATGTTAGTTCTGCTTCAGTATCTGGATATTTGAGCATTTATCAACATATGGTTCACTTCAAAACTTGAAAGGCTGTGATAGTGGGGAACAGGCTCACAGTTAAACAACTATTTCAGTCATTTTTTTAAACAGTGCTAACTACTGTGTTTATCACTAGGACAATTGGTGTGAATTGATTTATCCCCCCTTGCATTCTTCTTGAGGTCTTCACAGAGAGCTTTTAAAAAGACAGTTTTTAGAGCTGTCTGTGCATTTATCCCAGATAAACAGTTCTAACAATGTAACAATTTTGTCAGTGGTGTCATGGTGGTGGGGGTAACCTATGACCTGGAAAAACACTCCCATCAGGTATTACTAACACAGGACCAAGAGTGTTCTCTCACCTCGTCTAACTTCTTATACAGAGAGTAAAAGCATCACCCCATTGTTACTGAAAGATTACAGAAGTCATCAGATGGAATTTGACAACATAATAATATATATCTATGTAGATACTTGAAAAGATGAAATTCTTTTACATGATGAAAAAAATTTAAACAAGAAAACTAACTTTTCCTAAAGTACTTATACCTTTCATCTTTTGAGCTGTTAGAACAGATTAAATGCAATCCTCATATCATGATGCACAGATGATATTCTACAACATATTTGGTAACAGATGTTTACTAATCACTGATAAATTTTGCATATTTAAAAGGAGAAATGGCTTTTAGAGACACTGCTGATGTAGTCATAAGAGCACATCCAAACCATATGAAGATTTGAAACAAAATCTAACCTGGGGATAAATACAAAGCTGCTGCAGTTTTGAATCTGGGACTTGCCCACACTTAAGCTAACTTCTTTAAAATTCAAATGACACATAAGTAATCCTCCATGTAAATAATAGAAAAAAGTGTTCTTTGATTGCATTGCAGAAATTTGCAGTTCTGTTTTGCATTTTCTGTTTTAGTAAATGGATAAATGGACGCACGCCTTAAAAAGTTTTTACAAATCCACTCAAAAGCACACCTTTCAAACAATCACTGCCTTCTAAGAAGGCATAAAGAAATATCAAGCTATGAACATGATAGTTACTTTGGAGACAGAAGCATCCAGACAGGGAATGGCTCCATACAATGCCGTCAACATGTTCACTTGAACCAGACTGGCAACTGCGCCTATTCTTCCTAGCTCTGGATGGACATGAAACGAGTAACCCAGTTAGGCTGCTGTACAATATTTAAGGACTTCTATTATTACACATGGATTAAGGAAATTTAATGGGTTTTTAGACCTGCTGCACTCAGTGACTTGGGAGAAAATGATGTCTATTGCTTTCATCTGAAACGTGCTAACTGGTACTTCAGTGTTATGGAAAATTTACTGACTAAAACAAAGCAACACTGTAGACTAGATGTATATGTGTCTACACAGAAAACTGAGAACGTAGTTCTGTTAACAACGTGTCCCCAGACAGGGTGCAAAATTCCCACAACGTTTGTAAATGGCCAGAACATATAGAGAGCTTCTTATATGTCAGACATTCATTAAGAATACCACTATTAAAAAACAAAAAACCATAAATAAAAGAAACAAGCAAGCAAACAAAAAAACAAAGAGAAAAAGACACAAACAAACAAAAAAAAAAAAATCAAAAACAAAAACCCCCAAACTCCAAGACATAAATGCAACTCCACACTACCTAACGTGAAAACTGTTTGAATGCTTCTTGTCAAGCACTTTGTGCCTGCTAGGTAACAGAAAGATTGTCAGATAAACAAAATATGGAATCCTGTTGGATGTGTGATGCTTCATCTTTTTTTAAGAAAAAATGTGTTTTGTCTAAGTATCAATGTTTCAACAGAAGAGTCTTTGGCATATCAGAACATTAATGCACCTATAGAGAAAATTTGCTTTGTAATGAATAATATCTGGAGTGAAACAAAAGGAAATTTTTAATAGAAAATACAGTAATCTTTATGGCTCTCTGCATGGCAACAACTGAATCCTACAACTAGCTGTGAGGAACTGGATCATATGCATATTAAAATATTCATAATGCTGTTAAAAGGATTATTTTTACTGGAGATATAGCAAAGTCTTGGACATTTTTGAATGTAGATACTACTGCTAGCTTGCGAACTTCTACAGTCTACTGCTTCTATAAAGACAAACATGTCAAATACATTTCATGCCATATCCATAGATAAAATACAGATTTACATGTCAAAAAAGATTGACTCTTACTTTCTTTTTTTAAGACATTTATGTTACTAAACAAATCTGACTCATGCACTAGAGAAATAATATTGTAAAACAAGTCAAATGTGTCATGATTTCCACGAACATACACAAGAAGTTTGGGTTCCACTATTACTCACACAGCCAAATTATTTGAAATTTAAATGGAGAATTCATCCATAGTGGTTTTACAAATGTTTGAATAAATGGTTATAAAATGGAAAATTAGACAAGAGGTCCTTTACTGACTGTTCTCACCTTGCCCTAACTCATCCTGAGCTAGACATATCTCCATCTCATTTGGGCACCAGTGTCCCTTTCCTTAAACTTTCTGACACATTTCCATATCACAGGGAACTTACTACATAAGGACTGGCTGCAACCATATAGCCCATGTGGATTACACATCCTCAAATTGAAGCTAGATCTAAACCAAGATTTCACAGCAGTTAATTCATAGCCTAATTCAAAATGGAACTTTAATTTCCCTGGAGACATGGTGCTAAAAAAAAAGGTATAGTCATACTTTCTCAGGGTTCAAAATCCAACAAATTTTACTAAATATACAGAACTAGACTCAGTAGAAAAACAGAAAACTGTTTTCACACTACTGAGGTTTAGAATTACTTACATGTAATCACTCACAAAAACTGTTTGTCAGAACAATGAATAAGTTGTTCTTATTGAGAAAAATATCCTGTAAAATAAAACCCCATCTCTCATTATGTGTAACTTGTGAATTGTAACTTGACTGAGCAAGTTCTCACTTACTTGACTTGGGATATGCTGATGAATTGCTTTAATCAGCTTCTGTGTTAGTGGAAATCATATTTAAAATTAACTGACTGTAACATCTGTTCCACTGCGGTAAAGTGCTGCATTTGGACTATGGCTGACACATGCAGTTGCACAGAGGACATAAGTATGCCTAATGTCATGCAGGACTCCTTGTGTTAGTGGTCTATCCAAGCTCTCTCTTTTGCTGACAGAGAATTAGTTATTCCCATGAAATGGTCCAAGCTATTCTAAAATACTTGCCTTCTCCAGGTCATTATTTCTCTTCATCAGTATTGGAAGAAGCTTGAAGATTAGGTGAGATTTCTTGATTTTAAAAAGCTACGGGAAGGCAAATATCCTAATACATCACTCCCTACACTGACTGTAACATTGTAAGGTTATATTTTGAATGAAGGCTTAATATCTAGACAGCTTTTTTTTTCTTCTTCTTATCTGAAAAAAAAATTTAAAATAGCACAAGGAAGAACATGTGAGGACTTAATAGAAAGAAAGGTGAAAGATCAGAAGCTCCAGAGTGCTTGGCTCTGCACTCATATATTTGTTTTCATGAGAAGTTGATACTGCTGTTTCTAGTGTTTTCCTCTTTGCTGATGAACTTGTGATGGAAAGGTGTGTGTAATTAGAGCTGTCAATACTGAATTCTAAATGCAGACTGCACTATGAATTTAATCTAAGTTTCCCAATCCCCAGTCCTCCCTTGCCATTGCCTCTGGGAAAGGCTGAAGCACTTGACTGCTGCTGTGGCAAATTGGGTCCTAATAAGTATGATGCTTTACTGCTCCTTGTTTTTTCTAAGATACAACTACAGCATTTCAGAAGAACTCACCTGGGCATTAATTCAACAAGAGATGTTGGTAGGAGTATTATATTTTCCACGTTTTGATATCTCACTGAATGACTTGCATATAAAGAAGTCTGGCAGCTGGTTTGTGTCAGTGACTGATGTGCTTGTCATTTCAGACTCAGATTCGGCAGATTCACCTCTGCCAGGCTTAAGAATAATATTCAATTTGCATTTTTCTATTATTTTGCAATTTTAAGTAGCATGAAAATAAAACATAAAGGAAAAAAGAAAAACAAACACAAAATGAAGCTGTGACTTAAGTACTTACGTTTAAATGTTATAGGTTTTGTTTAATGTTGAGAGAAAGGTAATCTCAGTTCATGTCATCTCTATCAGTAATAACATATTTATTCAGAGATAGAAAGGGTCTAAAGTAAGGAATATTAATTTTTAGTGCATCAAATTAGTCATAGGTTTACATCCTTAAGGAGCTCATTCATAACTGAAAAAGCCTAACAACTGGATAAGATATATGAGGTGTTTCAAAAAACACCTTATTTAAGATGGATATTTTTATGCTATGTAGAATCTCATCAGGGATCAGGATGAATTCATATGTTATGCAGAGATAAAAAATGCCACAAATTTTTCATCAGAAACCGTGGATGCACAAGGCCATCTTCCAATCCATAGGTTATTTTATAATTAATTGTATCTTGTATCTGTTGCTGAACTCAGAAAAGAAAAAGGAAATGACAGAAGGAGCCCACACCATTCTCATAATTAATGCAAAAAAGGAGTAGTTTCTCATTTTATTTTAGAAAAAAACAACTCCTCCCTACTTTAAATGCCACCAGATGGGTTCTTCTGCTCTGAAACAATGGTATCATTATGCTGTATAAAATGACCGGCACTGAGGCTTCTTCAATCATATCACAGCCATGGTACAATGTACCATACTTTGAAGCCCTGCTTTTCATTCAGAACAGAAATAAAAATATTTTAGAACCATTTACATCAACGCCTCTGGGTTTTTCTCACAAAAGATTTCATTACACAGTTTAGTAGTAAGAATTTAAACACATGTATAGTTGTAAAATATTTGCACTTGATATTTTGATCCTTGCACTAGCAGGAATCAGCTGCAAATTCCCCATCAGTCTCCTCAGCAACATCACACTAGGGAAACTGAAACAGGTGAAAAATTAACCCCTCTTGATGTTACTGCACTGCCCAGTTTGTCTGCCTAAAACCAGGCCTGACCCTCTCCCTACTCTGTGGCATATCTGACACATGCAATATTTATGCCCTGCAACATGGCATTGCCATTGCTAGTTAGAGGCCATAGGTTTTCTCTGAGTTTACTTGGTAGCAGGGGCATGGCTTGCCAAACCTGCTCTGTTTGTGCCCTTCTTGACGTGCCAACAGCATTGTTTCTCCTGGTTAATCATGGCCACAATTTCTCTAACTGCCTGGATGTCTACAGCTAATTTGTTTTACTTTCCCAGTAGTCTGGACTGAAGCAGTGAGAGGTTACTATTTGCAGGAGGACATATTCCTGGCCCTAAAAGAACAAAGTGCAGAAATGAAGTCTGGTATGATAGCAAAGGTCTTCAAGGACCAATTCAGAGGTGCTCTGGTATGAGATGAGACATGGGGAAAAGGCTGGCACCCAAAAACCAGAAGGTAAAAACCTCTTATGACTGTTAACTTATCCATGGTCAAGTATAACAATGCAGGACTGGATCAGGGAAAAACTGGTTTAAGGGTAATAAAGAGAACACAAATAGCATAAAAACCACAATATATGGTCAATTTGGATATAACACAGAGCTGATGATCAATGAAGACAGAGTAAAAGTTTTAAAGCATGCTAACAAACATATAAAAATGATTCCAAGTGGATTCTAGAATGGCGAAACCACTAACATGATATTCCTGCCAGAGCAAAAAGAACAAGCTGACAACTGTTATATTTCCCTATCTAGCAGTCCAAAGCTATTTTAAGAAGCTATTTTAAGTAGTCAGTAGTATAAGACCCCAAAAAGCAGTGGAAGGGAATGCATAATACCTAAAAATGAACATAAATTAAAAAATGTATGTTGCAATTTCAATTGCATTATTAATACTATTGAAACATGTCTCCATATATACATATATAATTTCTTCTTTCTTCTTCTGTAAAATTAGGATAAAATATGATTCATGAACTGCAGTGTTAAAATATCAGTTATATTAACCATAAATTCTCAATTTGATATATATATTTATACAGTATACTTCATCTTCGCCCAAAACCAAGAATTTGAGCATAACATACAGTATAAAGAGTGTGAGCAATCAGTTGCATTTGCAAATCAATTTAAAACAGCTTGAAGACTTTCTGGACAGCATGAAACAATCATTGGAAGAAAGGGGATGCAAGAGTGGCATTTTACAGTTGCAGAAGGGATGCTGAGTAAAATAATGATACTTCTGGTGGAAAAGTCACAAATACAAGTTTCTCAATACTTAGAAGTGCATTATTGGAAAATTGCTGAAGCAGTTTTCCCAGGTGGTTTTGAATATGAATACTCAATGCATATATTTATGTTTCTGAACATATTTTATTTTCCTGTAATCTTTTAGAAAAGGAAAGACCCTCATGCAATAGTAAAACATGACCTGAAAATAGAAAAATATCCCCTTTGAACAGCCATGAGTAATTACGTTAGTCCCACAATCTTTAGAAATGCCTTCCTTTGTGCTCTTGTTTTGCCTTTCCTCATATTCTAAGCCACTAGACAGGTAGATGTTGACTGGTGACAGCAGAGCAGCCGCAGAAACTCTGAAAACATTTTTGTTTAATGTGGCTGGAACAATGACATAGTCTTTCAAACACTTTGACATCCCTCACTGGCTGACATTCTGCTTTAAAAAAAAAATCCCCGTTGGCTGGAACAACTGACACACGGACTGCAAGTCATGAGATTCAGATCATCATATGATCCACTGAATGCTTCAGTGCATTGTAAATGACAAAATGTGCCTGAATGTCAACACAGCGGAGCACTGAGGGAACATAATGGCCCTGTGTGATGCTTTAGACATTTTTTTAGGCTCCCATACATTTCCATTTTTCTTAGTCATTCTCAGCGAGGAAAGAAAAACTGAAGAGAAAATATGGGGGAGAGAGGAAGGAAGGAAGGAAGGAAGGAAGGAAGGAAGGGAGGAAGGAAGGAAGGGAGAGAGGGAGAGAGAGAGAAAGANAGAGAAAGAGAAAGAGAAAGAGAAAGAGAAAGAGAAAGAGAAAGAGAAAGAGAAAGAGAAAGAGAAAGAGAAAGAGAAAGAGAAAGAGAAAGAGAAAGAGAAAGAGAAAGAGAAAGAGAAAGAGAAAGAGAAAGAGAAAGAGAAAGAGAAAGAGAAAGAGAAAGAGAAAGAGAAAGAGAAAGAGAAAGAGAGAGAGAAAGAAAAAGAGAGAAAGAAAGAAAAGAAAGAAAGAAAGAAAGAAAGAAAGAAAGAAAGAAAGAAAGAAAGAAAGAAAGAAAGAAAGAAAGAAAGAAAGAAAGAAAGAAAGAAAGAAAGAAAGAAAGAAAGAAAGAAAGATTTGGTTTGTCATATGTTCCAGGAGGGTCACCTAACAGCTGTACAATGTCCAGCACTGATAAATCTCTCAAGTACTGTAGCTGGCTGAAATAAATCTCACATCTCTTTGGGGAAATTACAATACCTGAAAATGCTGTTAGTGAGGGAGAATTTTATGTGGTTCCACAAATGGATTCACAGACATCGATGATCTGAGAGCAATTGCTGAATACAATCAAATACTCACTTAACATGGGCAGAACTCTGCATTGTATAGATGGAATAAATCAGCAATGCTACCTTTCTATGAAAATGCACTGAGTTTATGCTGTTAGCCATATTTTATCTGCAGAGATGTGTAGGGAGATTCAATTTCTCCTTTTTCTGCTTGATTCCAGTTACTTAAGAAAGTTCAGGTCTGCAGCTACTTAAGAAACCTCCAATCAGAGAACAAAGATTGAGTAAGTGAATTCATTTATTCACTTTGATTTAGTAGTAAAGTTTTTGGGTCCGTTTGGAAGCTATATAATAGGAAGAAAAGATTCAAAAGGAGACTAGACAGTAGATGCCTACAGTCTAACACTAATAAGAGTAGGAAGGAAATATGGTATTAAAACAATATTACAAAGATACTTAATGCATTTTAGAAACAAGACAAAACCAGGAATACATGAATTATCCTTTTTATCTTAGTGTATCCTATCCTATCTTATCCTATTCCATCCCATCTTATCCTTCATGTTGCTACTCATCTGTAAGTGATTTCAGCTTGCTCTCTGAAAAAAGATCATTGGGAAATGCCAGAGTTACGTAAATACTCCAGAGCCCTCAGTGAGATGCTTAGAGTCCTTTGCATAACTTTATAGGGAGAAAAAGCATCCTAGATTTCTAGGAGGAAAAAAAAAAAATAAACGGGGGGAAATCTGTTATCCTTTCACTTTGTGGATGAAATTCTTCTTCATTTCAGACTTGGATTATCATCTTCCTCTGCTACTTATAGAAGTGCACAACAGTTAAGCTCCTAGGCTGGGTGGCTCACAAGTGAGGTGGAATGAACTTCATCCTTTGATTGTTTGTTGGTTGATATTTCTGTTGCTCCCTAGAGTCTATTTTGGATAGATCCCATGACTCTCCTGAAATATGAAATGGAAAGCAAATCTTTCACATAAATTTAGTAGATTACTTAATCTCCTACATGAATGGGAATATAAATAATTTTCATGTGAATTCTGGGACAAAAAATAACTAATTTTTGAAATGCACAGTGGAAGTTGAGGGAGGAAGAAGGGACTGTAATACCTAAGTAACTTTGAGTGCGCTCTGTTTATCCATTTATAAATGAGAGCAATTATATGTTCCACATAATGATTGAGAGCCTAAATTCATGAATACTGGTATACTCCAAAATCTTTAGCTGGAGTTCTGCAGAGAAGTCAAAGGATTATTTTTAAATGCAGAATTTTATTTAAGAATAGTTTGAAAATGTTTCTGATGAATAAAATTAATTTAGCAAAAAAAAATCTCAAGAAGGGTTTTTTTCTCCTTTCCAGTGCTATAGCTTTGGCACTTTGTTATAACTAAACTATTTTAAAGTTTGAATTTTGAAAATAAAACATTTTGAAGTGCTTTTTAAAGAAGTGTTAGTATTCTAACAGTTCTCACTAGCAGTACAGGTAAGAGACTAAAAGGCTTTCTGTTATAAACTTGGATTTTCAGGATTAATTTATCATCTTTTTTAAAATCCCATTGGGTTAAACTTGTCATACAAGCTGTCAGCCCATATCTCATATTTTTTTCCTAAAAGAAAATGTTTCAAATACTTCAAAAAAATTTTAGATATGAACCAATCCCCCAGAATAGAATTTTAATTGGCTTACATGGGATTTTTGATCAGATGAAGATAGAAATACTGTCAGGCACGTTTGCAACAATGCACACTAAACTATTATTGTAATGTGTTCTAGATATTAAAGGGATAAAACCAGCATATAATAGCCCACATATGCCTAGTACCCCTCTTGTCTCACGGGTGAATGGAAGATTAATGAAAAGATTAATGAAGTAGGCTTGCAGCCTCTTAATGTGGATTTTACAGGATGCTAGTTAAAAGGATTGTGTTTAGTTACTGGAAAGACTGATTGCAACCTGCAGTACTGAAGCCACATGAATCACTGCATTAGCATATAGAATTGAGACAACAAGCAATTTTAAAGGTACTTAAAATCATTTCTTGATTGATTAAATTCTTCTCCCAAGCAAGAACATTTTACTTAATGTCAGTAACTATGAAAAGCACAGTCTCAGTCCTGAACAGCTACTTAGTCCTTTTTTTCCCTTCTCCGGCATGGAGCTACACAGATTTGTTACACTATGTTTTCCAAGTACCAGAAACCACTCAGCATCACCTGCTTTTACTGTGGCACAGCGAAATCAAAAGACTTTCAAATCGGTGCTACACTGAGTACACTGAGTACATGGAATACTACTCTGTTAAAGAGAGTGTAGAAACATACCATAATAATTGAAAGACTGCTGACATTTTGGTAAATAGATCCAAGACAAATTCTTCACAATAGTTTGTGCAGGAGATCAGTCTATGGACAGCTGTCCTCTTCTGAAAGGATCTAGCAAGGAATGGCATCATAAATCCCTTCCCTATTCCTGCTAGGTTCACAGCTAGATTCTGACTCGATTCAGAGGAACAGAGCCTGTGGGGCACTTCCCTAATGCCTGTTCCATCACTCACATGTTAAAACAAAGATCCCCAAAACTCCAGAGGAAAGAGAAGCTTTGGTGCTACTCCACACACATCTGTTTACAAGTAAATATTTGTGTGCATGTGAGTGCACACATTAATCCAGGTGAAGGTGGTGAGGAGGTAACCTGCCTTCCTCTCTGTCAGACTGCTCAACTGCAAGAGCTCCTCTCTTGCCCTTGCATGTAGGTTTTGCTTTTGTTTCTTTGTTTTCACCAGTGAATACACACAGACTGCAAGGTTCAGAAGACAGGCAGAGGAGGGAGAGAAAAAGCATCACATAAATGTTGATTTCACAAGGGTTGTTGGGTATTCATTAGAAACATATTTATAGCCACTCCCAATGCACATGCTGATTAAATTGGTCACACATTTTTTGCTGCTGTTTGCTAAACATGCTGTAGAGTTTTGCAGAATACCTATCAGTTAAATCCCAAATGGAGTTCTGCTTGAATTGAACCTAGGTTCTTAACCATATGCTTCATGCTAAAACGTTAATTGGAAATATTTATGGTACTGAATAGTGGATAACTATTTGTTTTCCATACATACCAATTAGTTACACGTTTCTTATTTAAATTACATTTTGTAACCTAAGAAAATAGGGAGACTGACTTTTTAAAATATACCACTGAAATTAGCTCAGTTGGTTACAGCATGGTGCTAATAATATTGAGATTGTGGGTTCAATCTCCATATGGGCTATTCACTTGAGAAATGAACTTGAAGATCTTTGTGTGTCCCTTCCAACTCAGAATTCACTGTCTACATATTTATTGCATGTTTCTCTACAAATTTCTAGAGCTAAGGGAGATTTGCAGACAGAGGTGACCTAGTGGAATCCAGGAATATAGGATGGGAAAGAAAGATATCTTTCTTCTTCCATCCAAGGACGGAGTTATTGTAATCTATATAACGCAGCCTCCTTCAGCCTATGGACTAGGGCAAGGGTGTTACTTGTTTGTCCTCCCATCCCCTACTGCCCCAAATGCAGCTGTGTTTGAAGTTTTGTAAAACACTTACAAGTCTTTGATAGAGCATGAAAGAAAAC